>JAJJMB010009426.1:265980-301138 GCA_023531105.1 Papaver atlanticum | reverse complement strand
GTGTTGGAAAGCTTTTTGCTTTAACTATGTTCATCATTATTCTTGACGAAAGTCAAAAGATAATCATGTGAAAATCGCCTTGTAACATCTTACATGATTTGTGTGAGACAGTCATTAGATATAGACTCGGAATGTTTCGTATTGATCATTCGATCACTTGAAAATTGCTTATAAGCTAATAGTTTGTGTGAGACAACTATTGTCGTCTTCTAAGCATGTTTCAATGATTGAAATGAGAGTTTAGAACAATTAATCATTGTCTGGATATAGCACAGTATGCATACCAGTATGCAAACTGTTGTAAGAATGATTAAGGTTCGCGAACCAAGTATGCATACCCGTATGCAAACGTTTTTAACTGTCAAAGTCCGGGAACTAATTTTGCGTACTCGTTTGCAAACTATTTCACCTGAATTCGGTCTAGAACGACAATATACGTACCCATTTGCGAACTGTCGGAAAAGATCGAAGTCCGGAACTTAGGTTTGCGTACCCGTTTGCAAACTTATGAGGTTAAGTTCTAAAATCTGTTAAGTATGATTTCATACTCATGAACAAATACATTTATATATTAAGGAATGCAATCTTTGCAAACCGTCGCTAAAGTGTTCATGAACTGATTATTTTGAATCAATCCGATTTTGCTTCAATTGTGTCTTGTATACTTCTATGAGAATATAAACAATTGAACAACTCTATGAGTAACACAATTAGATTCATTTGAGTATCCTCTGATCTAGAAGTGTTAAGATGAATGTGGTTAATACTAAAATGTTCATATGGCTAACTTCGATTAACTGTTATTGAGCCAACTCAATATACACGTTTAGGTACTGTTTCCCATATCCAAATGAAGGTATATTTCATTTGTGTGTAACAAGATAAGACCATCTAATGGTGGAGAGATATTGCTTTGGTTTTAAGCAAACTTAGCTTGAATCTTAAATCAGGATTTCATATAACGGTGAATATTGATTGCTTTGTTTCAAAGCTATCAAACCCTGATTTGAAGACTATATAAGGGAGAACTCTAGCAACTGGAAAACCTAATCCCCACTCCTCCTGTGTGATACTAGTTGCGACTAGAGTCGATTCTCCTTTAACCTAGGTTTTTCCTAAAACCATTATAGGTTAACGACTTAAAGACTTCATTGGGATTCTGAAGCCAGACCCAACTATTTTGTCTGTAGTTGCGTGTTCTGATCTTACTTGTTCAATCCTATTGAGTACTATCTTCTCTAAGATTTGCTCGAGATTTATCTCCGATAGGTAAAATATAATAAAAAATCACAAAGCTCTTCGTCTCATTCTTTGTGATTCCACAATAACTTTTTCTACTACCATATAGTTAAGTTATTGTGAGGTGATTGATATTTCTAGGCTGTTCTTCGGGAATATAAGACCGGATTATCAATTGGTTCCTGTTCACCTTGATTTTTCAAAAGACAGAACAAAACTTCATAGGTATTTCTGTGGGAGATAGATTTATCTATCATAATAGACTTTTCTGTGGGAGACAGATTTGTTTATGAAGTCTTCGACTTTGGGTCGTAGCAACTCTTAGTTGTGGGTGAGATCAACTAAGGGAATCAAGTGCGTAGAGTCCTGCTAGGATTCAGTGGCATAAGGAACGCGTCTGTACCTTAATCAGTGTGAGATTGGTTAGGACTCAACTACATTCCAGTCTGAAGTTAACGTAGTAGGCTAGTGTCTGTAGCTGCTTAATACAGTGTGGTTCAAATCTGGACTAGGTTTCGGTGTTTTTCTGCATTTGCGGTTTCCTCGTTAACAAAACTTCTGGTGTCTGTGTTATTTCTTTTCCGCATTATATTTTTTTATATAATTGAAATATCACAGGTTGTGCATAGTTCAATCAATTGGTAGATCCAACCTTTGGTTGTTGATTGAAATTGATTGACACTTGAACATTGGTCTTTGGTACCGTTCAAGTTGTTTCTCCTAATAATCAGGCTCACAGATTCCATCTGTTTGATTTGCCGATTACTTTGAGAAACAGAGATATAACTCTTGCATATATTCCCTTGATTGAGTCTGACTGTCTAGTTAATTCTCTTGGAATTATATTGGAGTTAGTCCATACAAATTGCCTAACGAAATATTGGGTGTGGTTGTTAGACCCCTGCTTTTTCACTTTTAGTGTTTTTTTAGTGTAATTTGATTTGTGTACTTTGATTTTGGTAGTTTGATTTATGTACTAGGATAATTTAAGTTGCAAATTAGGATTGAATTGAAACTAAAACTAAAAGGATTACATAGAACAACTTAAGCAGTCATGAATTTTAAAAATTAAACCAATGTTACGGCATTATCGATATCCTCATCATGGTTGTCTTCTTCGTTGTCTTCTTCTGAGGAAGAAGACCCATCAGTTGATGGTGGTCGTTGCTTGGCCTTCTGTGCTTCGAGTGCATCAACTTCATCTTGCCAGAGACGAAGTTGTGTCTGATTTATCTTTGAAGTGTCCGGTTCATCTTGGAAGTGTCCGATTCATCTTGAAAGTGTCCATTCCCATAATTCTTCGCATGTGTGCATTAAAAATATTCTTTTCAACTGCCTTATGACCTTTCTTTATTTCTAAAGCCATTTTATTACGTATGACTAGTTTATCAATATCATTTTTTTCTTGTTTTGCAAAATAACCTTGAAGGTTCAACTCTGATGAACCTGGATTTGATGATTGTGCAGCATCTTGATATTCCTTTCTGAGCTTTTTGGCTTTTTTCACACCGACTCCCTCCCATACATTAGCTGTTCCATTAACATTCAAATTAGAATGCCATGTACTGATGCACCAGTATTGAGGTGAGGGTGTGAGTTTGTTTCTGGTGAAGAATAAGGAGAACTTGGAGAACCATGTTGGGATCCATCATGCTGGGATTGACTACAATGTTGGGATTGACTACAATGTCGGGATCCACCATGTTGGGATTGACTACCATGTTGGGATCCACCGGTCTCGTAAGGGAATTCCTTTGGCACAGCATATCCATCCAAAAAATCAGGGTTGTATCGGTTGAGCTTTTGCTTAAAACTAGAGGTTCTGGTTTTTTGCCATTCCTCTCTTGTTTTTCGTTGCTGCAGTTTCAACAATATATAAATTAGCATTTTGCATCAAATTGATAAAGGATTAGTAAATCAATTAAACAGTATGTTAATGCAACTTACCAGATCGACATCAGTATCACCACTTCCCCTTTTTCTTTTCATCTGCATCATCAAATCAATCCAACTGTTCATATATTTACTGATTGCAACAAAACGATGTGACAACCCGGTAGCATCACGGTCTTTTGGATTCCTGGTTTCCTGACAGAATTGTGTAAAAACATTTCCCCAAAGCGTTGCATGTGGATGTTGAACCCCATTGATTGGATCAAGCGTAAATACTACATAAGCTCTGCATATAGCTTTATCTTCATCCAAACTGAACTTCGGACTGCGAACTCTTTGTGATGCAGTATTTTGTATATCTTCTTGACTTGCCATTTTCTACAAAAAATTGTTTTAAAGATAATGCAGTGAAATTATAAGGTGGGTATGGAAGGTTTGACTGAAGTGAAAGTATAAATTTTTGTGGGTGTTGAAGGAGAGATTGAAGATGAATTATAAGTTTTTTTCTATGTTGAAGGTGGAGAAGGTGTGAGTTTAAAGTTGAAATCAACTGAATTTATAGGAAGATGATTTATAGTCGTTGGATATAACTAGCCGTTGTCATCTCAATATGAACCGACCGGCTCAATGAGGAACGATACTCGGCTTTCTTTGAGGCGAGTCTCCGCTCTGTATGGGAAGATCGTCTCTGATGAAACCGGTCGTCTCAGATTGAGCCGATCGACTCTGTATGAGACGCGATGTGCAAAACCTTTTATTTGAGGGTTTCCTCATCCGTTTTAATTGTTTGCCAGTCCCATTGTAGGTGTATAATCACCAAACCAGGCTATTTGATGTGCCCATTGGAGTTGCTCTAACCATTACATTTTGATACAAGGCGTCCGAGAAATATACAAAATCCAAAGTCTTAGAGTAATTTGAATTGTGTAAATAGGTATTGTTGAATGGAGAGTTTGATTTTTTTTATTTTTTTGTTCTTAACGGAATGGCAGACGCATTGTGCATGCGTGTGTCTAGACTAGTAGAACATGAAGAGAACGTGATGTATAGTTGATCATGTTTGGAATTTTAATTCATGTGGAAGGAAATATAATTAATTTTTTAAACATTTCCCATGGCAATCTTACTTCATATGTGATTCATCATGCTTCAAAAAAAAAATGTGATTCATTCAACAGTATAATCTGTGTACCAGTCAATACTGGAATATATCCCAACATTTGATATTACAATTGAGGTGTATGCAACCATCCTCACACCTCACTAGCCAAAGTCAAGAAAAAGCTTAGTAGATTCTCACTGCATTTTATATGTGTATAGATTAAGAAGACTTTATTGAGGATAATCATAATTCACAAGTCTACATATATGTAAGAAATTTTAGGCCTAATTATGAAACAGGTTTGTACGTCTAGCTTAAAATAATGTTGTCATCTTAATTAATTATCCATATAGACATACGATTGCGTGCAATCTCCTCTACAGTCGTTCACCTTTTTCAGTACGGTTACACCGTTATGACACACTCCGTAAGATTTTCTTATGTTGAGTCATACCAATTAAAATTATCTCTTTGTTTGTAACTGGTGTTGAGATTAATTTAAGTCGATATTCAGGATAAAAATCCATGCGATTTGTTAATGTCCAACAAAATCCTTGTTTTTCATAAAGTAAGGTCACTCATGTTGTTATCTTGGGAATGATATCAAATGGGGGAGAGTTTTTAAATGAACTTGTGCTTAATTGCTATATCTTTGTGCCGTCTGTGGCTGTGGAATTTACAGGGGATGCTTATATCTTAAATCTCCTAGATGAGCATTAAGTATTTTATTATTGTGTGATATCATATAAATAAAGTTGAATGAGGAGTTACATATTAACTATGTTATTATGTATTATCTCCAACTTCCTTAAATATTGAAATATCTTTTGGTTGTATTCATTACGATCCCATGATTGTCATACCTTTGTCAATTTTTATTGACAAAAAGGGGGAGAATTAATTAGTAGTTTCTCACTACATACATATGGTTTACAAATCATTATGTAAGGGGGAGTGAATCAATAATCTATATGTTTCACCTATTATGCAAAAGATGTAAGTATTGATTAAGGGGGAGAAACATATCACCGTAGTATTACTTCAAAGTTGGTATACAATTGAGCTTTGGAGAAGATAATAATACTATGTTTCTGTATAATGACGATTGAGAATATTTGTTTTCAAAAGTTGTTATCACTATGGATACGGATCTTCAACAACAACAATTTTGAGTTGAACACGTTCAAAATCATTGCAACTTGAAGTAACAAAGAATTCAAGGAATTGAAGAAACCAAGAAAATCAAGACATGATGGATTCAAGGAGTTTTTTATCCATATGTATTGATAGTTTTGTCACTGAAATTGACAAAGGGGGAGATTGTTAGATCATTGCTCGGTGGAACTCACAAGTGTTGCTATCTCAAGCTTGTTGTCAATTTAGTTGTCAAAACTGTATCTTGATTTCTAGTCTAAAATTAGTTAAGTCTCGGATTAAGATAGAAGATGTAGTTGAGAAACGGACATCACGGCAGTCATTATTGCGTTCTACCATTTGAAGGCGAAGATCAACCGCAGATTTGGAAAACTTCTTCAACAAAAGGTAAGTGAAGACTGAACTACTTATTTCTCAAGTTATATTCACCTTTCTATCTATGAGACATTGTCACGTGACTAATTAGACTATCGTAAGCATATCAAGAATTTCGAGTCAAGTTTATCTTGTAATTAGTCCTCGAAATATGACTAAGCTTAATGAAAATTTCATACTTGATGAATTTCGGTTAAGAAAAATTTATTGTTCGTAATCTAAATAGTGATTCAATAATTATCATTTGAAAATATCCTGGAACAATGATATGTGTCATTAATGTTATTCAGGAATGTTTCGAATCGATTTAGAGAGAAACATATAACTACTGTAAATTCGGATACAAGACAGTATACATATCAGTCTTACAAACTGAGAAAACTGTTATAAGTATGAAGTCGTAATACATGTACTCAGTACACGTAACGGAGTAGCTATATGTCGACAAACATATTTTTGGTACGCATATGAGTATGCAAGTCTTAAAAAGTTTGTGAACTCGTGAACCCGGATCGGTACGCAAACCAGTACGCGCACAAGAAAAGAACTGTTGGTCCCGGAACCGGTTTGGAATCCATACCGGTACACGTACTAGAAAAGTTTTGTGAACTCCGGAATTGGTTATTGTCTTAAGGTATCCATACCAGTACATGTACCGAAAAGTTATATGAACTTCGGAACTTGTTAAGGTATACATACCAGTACACGTACCGGAAAAGTTCTGTGAACTCCAGAACTCGGTCATGTTATAAGGTATACATACCGGTACACGTACTTTGACTTTACTGTTCACGTTAACTCGGTCATGTTATAAGGTATACATACCGGTACACGTACTTTGACTGTACTGTTCACGAACAGGTTAATTATTTATACCTTGTACACCTACTTACCATGTCGATTAAATTCATATGCACATAAATTATATTTCCGAGATAATTTGAATTTGAATAATCTCTAAAAAACACCATAGACATATTTGATTACATAATTGTGACTCGAGTTAGTGTTAAGTGTTATATGAAAATGCTCAAGCTTATAGTTCAGTTGGCTAGTTTCGAATAACCATTCATGAGCGTGGTCTTTGTACACAGTTCGGTTACGGTTCATCCTAACCAGAGTGTATACCTTGTTATTTAAATCATATTCAAAGTTCATCTAATGGTGGATATTGTTTTCTTGGTTCCAAAGCTATCTTAGCTTAAACCTAAAGCAACCTATGCTTTGAATGTTTATAAAACAGGAACCTCAAACAACTGGGATCTTTGAATCCCGACACTACTTTTCTTGGTGTGTCCTAGTTGTAAAACTAGAGTCGTCCTCATCCTAAAACCCTTTTAGGGTTTAGCGACTACAAAGACTTCATAGGAATTCGTGAAGCCAGGTCCAGCTATTGTTTATCTGATAGCTCGAGTATCCTGATCTTGTTCGATTGTTGAGCTGCTCACTTGAACAAGATATATAGAAATCTTCAAAGTTCTCTTCGTCTCAGACTTTGTTGATTCCACAAGTTTAATACTTGTTAGGTGAATAATAATCTAGGCTGCACTTTGGGTTGCAAAAGTCCACATTTTGAGGTTAGCTAGACTTTGTCCATTTCTATCGATTTCCAATCACCTTGATCTACGATCAAAAAGGAAACCATACATATAAGCTTATCTGTGGGAGTCAGATTGGTTTAAAGTCTTCAATTGAGTTGAAGCAACTCTTAGGTTGTAAAGGACGTTAGCTAAAGGAATCAATTGCGCGGAGTCCTGCTGGGATTCAAGAGGCATAAGGAACGCGACTGTAACTGAATTGCTGTGAGGGTTTAATTGGTCTCAACTACATTCTGGTCTGAAGTTAATTGGTAGTAAGATAGTATCTGTAGTGGCTTAATACAACTTGGTGTTCAATCTGGACTAGGTCCCGGGATTTTTCCGCATTTACGGTTTCCTCGTTAACAAAATTTATGGTGTCTGTGTTATTTCTTTTTCCGCATTATATTGTTTATCTTTATAATTGAAATATCACAGGTTGTGCGTTAATCAATCAAAGTAGATACATCCATCCTTGTTTGTTGGATACGACTTGATTGATTACTTGGGAAATTGATCTTTGGAATCACCCAAGTACTCAGGTTCACGGACTAGTCTCTGTAAACTTTTTGATTGTGAGAGAAAGAGATACAACTCTAGATACTATTCCTTGATTGAGGTTCATTAAGTTGAACTCTTGGAATTGTGTTTAAGTTTGTCCATACTGATTGCCTAAGAAAAAGTTGGTGGTGTATTTTGGTACCCCCGCATTTTCAACTCTAGTATTTAATTAAGCGACTCTAGATGAGTTTTTGTTAGAGCACTGCTCAGTCGAACTCGCAAGCGTTGCTATCTTAAGCTTGTTTGTCAAGTTTAGTTGCCAAAACTATAAGTCTTGATTTCTAGTATACTTATAGCTATGTCTCGGATTAGGATAGAATGTGTAGTTGAGCTTTAGACTTCACGACATTCATCATACAAAGACGAATAACTACTCAAGGAACTGGTTGAACTTCATCGAGTAAAAGGTATGTGGAGACTTGAACTTATCTATCACTCAAATTTCTATCTACTTCACAATCCCAATGAAGTCTTTAAGTCGTTAACCTATAGGTTTTTTTTGAAAAACCTAAGGTTAAAGGAGAATCGACTCTAGCTTATACAACTAGTATCACACAGGAGGTATGGGGATTAGGTTTCCCAGTTGCTAGAGTTCTCCTTTATATAGTTTTCAAATCAGGGTTTGCAATCTAAGTTACCTTGGTAACAAAGCATTTAATATTCACCGTTAGATGAAAACCTTATTAGATACAAACTAATATCTTTCAACCGTTAGATCGAACTTAGCTTGTTATACACAAATGAAATGTACCCTCATTTAGGTTTATGTAACCGTACCTAAACGTGTAAACTAGGTTGGCTCAACAATAGTTAACCGAGGTTAGCTATATGAACACTCTCATATCAACCTTATTCATCTTAACCATAACTAGTTAAAACGACTCAAATGAAACTAGTTAAAGAGTTGTTCTATTGCTATATTCTCATAGAAGTATACAAGAACACAGTTGAAGCAAAATCGGTTTGATTCACTCGAATCAATTCATAAACATTATAGCCACGGTTTGCAAAGAATGCATTCCTTATTGTATAAATGTATTCGTTCATGTCACAACTGATTTTAGAACTTTAACCACTCAAGTATGCAAACGGGTACGCATACTTGAAGTAGCCGGACCAAGTTTGGTTTTCTCCAGTATGCGAACGGGTACACATACCTCCAAACCCTACAGAATTTTCCGGACATAAACCTTACGCAAGTATGCATACGGGTACGCGTACTTAGGTTCCCGGACTTCTCAAACCAACAGGTACGCATACGGGTATGCATACTATTGTTCCCGGACATGGATCATATATATGCAAGAGTGCATAACATGTTTATAATCCAATGTTGGTTAAGCGTTCTAAACTCTATTTCAATCATTGAAACATTCTTAGAGGATGACAATTGCCGTTTTCACACACTATTAGCATCAAAGCAATTTTTAAGTTATTGAAATAATCATAACGAAACATTCCAAGTCTACACCAAATGATTGTATCACACAAACCATGTAAGATGTTACTTGGCGATTTTCACATGATCATCTTTTGACTTTCTTCAAGAATATAAGATGAACTTTATTGAAGCGAAAGCTTACCAACACATATTTCGAGAAATATGTAAGCGAGTTAAACTCAGCTCGAAATCTCAAATGTGCATAATCAAAAACTATAGTAATACGACTTTTGTCTCAATATAGGAGATAGAGTAGAAATAAACTTTCCAAGTGATAGATGAGTTTCAGTCTCCACATACCTTTTGTTGATGAAGTTCCACAAGCTCTCCTTAGTAGTTCTTCGTCTTCAAATGATGAACGTTGTGAAGTCTAATGCTCAACTACACAATCTATCCTAGTCCGAGACATCACTATAAGTAGACTAGAAATCAAGACTTATAGTTTTGATCACTAACATTGACAAACAAGCTTGAGATAGCAACGCTTACGAGTTCGACCGAGCAGTACTCTAACAATCTCCCCCTTTGTCAATTTTAGTGACAAAACTATCAATACATATGGATTACAAAATAAATAAACTTTGTAGCTTCTCATCCAAATGCTTGATCTCCTTGGTTATTCAACATTACTCGAAATTTTCGTCACTTCCAAGTACTCCAATGATTCTAAATGTGTTCAACTCAGCATCATAGTTGTTGAAGATCCGTAGCTATAACAATGAGAAAGACAATTGCTCTCAATCATTGTTATACAGTGTCATAGTATTATTATACAGCATCAAAGTCCAATTGTATCACAACTTTGACAACAATACTTTGGTGATATGTATCACTCCCCCTTAGTCAATACTTCATCTCAATATGAAAACCACTCCCTCTTACATAATGATCCGTAAACCAAATGTATTTGTAGTGTGAACTACACATTAATCCCCCCCCCCTTTTGTCAATATAAATTGGCAAAGGTACGAAAACAAGTGGGATCTTCATGAAATTTTCATAGAGATACTTCATGACCAAAAGAGAACAACATACCAACTTGTTTCGATGATTTCACATAGTCGAAACTTAGTGTATTCATCAAGGAGTTTATAAAGATACAAGATAACTCATACAATTTTCCACAGCCGCACTTCCCACAAAGATTTGGAAATTAAGCACAAGTTCAATTAAGAACTCTCCCCCATAAAATGTCATTCCCGAAAGAACAACAAGAGCGACCTTACTTTTACAAGAAAAGAAGGATTTCTTTGGACATTAAAAAATCACATGAAACATGAATTTGTATCCAAAAACCTCAATTGAATTAATCACAAGGAAAATGATCAATTCAATTGGCCATCCTCAACATAAGAGAACTTACGGAGCAACATAGTATATACACAAAGATGTGGATCAGGGAAAGACCAATACTGCAGAATAATCAAAGATTCATTCTATTTTTCATCACTATTTGCACAATGACATATAAATAGACTTAATCTTTGAAAATAAAGTTCATCCTTTCTTCCATCAATATTTGCATAATGACCTTAACTTTTGTAGTCAAAAGTTCATTCTATCTTTTATCAATACTTTCATATCGACATATAATAGAGTTAACTTTTGAACAAATATGGACAGTTAAGGTTCACGGACGTAAACAACATATCCCATAACAATTTGCAATATATAAAACCACAAATATTAATACTGCAAAAATCATCTTCCAAATAAACTTTATAATTTAAACAAATAAATCTAAAAACATTGCAAGATGAAAACGTTGGCAATAGCTATGTGTACTCACAATAATAGCTATTCTAAACCCTAGTTATCCTTCTTAAAAACAAAAGAATAAATTCTCATAAGAAGTTTCCTAGACATTAAGACCTCTAAATTTTTTTTATCGTCCCCGAACTCCTTGTCGTCAACAGCCATAGGAACATAAGGTTCATGAAGAAAGGAGTTAATTCCAACAAACCTTTTAGACTGATGCCGAACCAGGGCCTTCTGAATTTTGAGAATCCTAAAAACAATATCCTTTATTTCCTGAATCTCTTTTCTTGTTTCCTTCAACTCTTCAAGAACCCCAGAGAACTTCTGTTGATTAGACGGAACAACTTTTGGTTTTCTCACATTCCTCCTTTTTCTTTTCAAAGTTGAAGATATAGGAGATTTATATTTTTTCCTTCATGATTGATGCCTTAACAATCATATTAACATCTTTTCCATCAGAAGACATAATGCTTGGATTCTTTATACACGTATGAGATTATGGGAGGAATCCACAAATCAGACTCAACAAGCAATCTTGTGATTAAAAAGAGTTTTCAGAGAAGGAAAAAGGAATGTAGGGTTACGGAACCTTTATATACTAAAAAGGATTCACGTACGCACAACTCACAGCCCTAAAGAAGGCAGAATTGTCGATATGAACCCTCTTTTATTATTAAAACAGAGTAAACCCTTTTCAATATCAATTAGATATGAAAGGATGGAAGAATTCCAAAAGAAAAGAAGAAAAACAACAAAACATAAAACTTTTTCTCTTTTCCTAAAGCCTGAAGAGTGCAAAATCTTGTCTCTTTTTGGAACAGGCACATGAGACAAGAAACACAACCAACACAATTTAAGTTGTGTTGGGGTGAACAATAATCTGTCCACCATATTCCTTTTTAATGGAATTTATAGAACTCTGTTTCTCAGACACTTTAGACCTTACCCTTTTCTCTAGTGGTCTAGTATTTTCTTTGGAAATTAACTTCTTCGAGGATGAGATGAGTTTACATACCTCAGATGATTTTTGAATAAGTTTGAGCTTGTTTGCTAATCGATTTGCTCTTCGTTGAAGTTTGTTGACGTATCTTATCTCGTGTTTGTACTTGTCACACTTTGATAGTTCATGCCCTTTGAGCGAACAATAAGAACATGTCAACATGAAAGATTGTTCAGACGCCATAGGTGTGCAAGCTTCTAGACACATAGTGGAACCTAAAAAATCAGACAGAATGTTTCCAGCAGAAACAGATAAATCAATTTTTTCTTCCAAAACGGTTGAGGTTTCTTCCGAAAGAATATCAAGATTGATGTATGTATTGCTACAATTATCAAAATCAATATTTTCGCAAAGAAGTGCAACACTTGACTTTTCATCCTCATTAGAATCATAGTGATCAGACATTTCATCAAGAGTTGCAGCAAGACCTTTGTTCCCAATGTATTTTTTGCGATCCGGACACTCATTTGCAAAATGACCAAATCCTTTACACTTAAAGCACCGAGGCATATCCTCATCATCAGTTTCATCAATATCCCTGTTTTTAGGAGGAACACGATTATGAGGTTTAACTGATGACTTAAGTTTATCTCTGGAGAACCGTTTACTTCTCTTCAAAAGAAGATCTCTAAACTGTCTTGTGATCAAAGAGACTGACTTGTCAAGATCTTCATCTTATGAATCAACCTCAGAAAGATCATCTTCAGAGATGCAAACACTTTTACTTTTGTCAAGTAATTTAGTGTACTTATGTGCTTTGAAAGCAACATACTTTCCGGATTTGGATGTTTGCTCATGATCAAAGATCTTTAACTTCCAACCAAGAGTTTTTCTGGAAAGAGTATCAAGGTTATTCCCCTCAACGATGGCATGCTTCTTAGAATCGTATCTAGATGGCAGCGATCTGAGAATTTTCATCACAATGTCCTTTTCAGGAATAGTCTTACCCAACGCAAAAGATGTATTAACAATTTCAGACACTTTGTGATTAAACTCATCAAATGAATCTTCATCTGCCATACGAATGTTTTCCCAATCGGAATTTATGTTTTGAAGCCTAGCTTCTTTTTCACAGGTATTCCCTTCAAATACGGTTTTTAAGATATCCCAAACATCTTTAGACTTCGTGCAAGTAGTCATATGATACTGTAAATCTGGGGTGATGGCATGGATGATAGCATTTAACCCGTCAGAATTTTTCTTTACAGCAAGAACTTCTAAAGGATCATCCTCACCAATATCCTTTGTAGTAGTTACACCATTCACTGTAACTAAGGGAGGATTATAGCCATTAATAACCCTAACCCATGATTGAAAATCACGCACTTGAAGAAAGGAACGCATAACAATTTTCCACCATAAGTAATTTGAGCCATCAAAGACTGGTGGTACGTTTATAGAGACAACACTTTTGTCCATATTCAGATCGCTACAAACACAAACTTATGAGGTCTTAATGTGTTTGCCTGCTCTGATACCAATTGAAAAAGCGAGGGTACAACAACCACACCCAATATTTTGTTCGGCAATCTGAATAGACAAACTCCAATATACTTTCAAGAGAATCAACTAGAAAGTCAGACTCAATCTATAGAAAAGTATATCAAAGAGTTTTATATCTATATTTCTTAATTCAATCCGCAATCAGCAAATAGGAATTTGCGAACCCAATTGAATATAAGATAAATAACTTGAACGGTACCAAAGACCAATGTTCAAGAATCAATCAATTTCAATCAGCAACTAAAGGTTGGATTTACCAATTGATCGATTCAACACACAACCTGTGATATTTCAATTATATAACAAAATATATTGCGGAAAAGAAATAACACAAACACCAGAAGTTTTGTTAACGAGGAAACCGTAAATGCAGAAAACCCCCGGGACCTAGTCCAGCTTTGAACACCACGATGTATTAAGCCGCTACAGACACTAGCCTACTACCAATGAACTTCGGATTGGAATATACTTGAGCCCTAATCAATCTCATACTGATTCAAGGTACAGTCGTGCTCCTTACGCCTCTGATCCCAGCAGGATACTATGCAATTGATTCCCTTAGATGATCTCACCCACAACTAAGAGTTGCTACGACCCAAAGTCAAATACTTGATAAACAAATCTGTCTCACACAGAAAAGTCTATTGGAATAGATAAATCTATCTCCCACAGAAATACCTACGAGTTTTATTCCGTCTTTTGATAAATCAAGGTGCAAGTGAACCAATTGATAGACCGGACTTATATTCCTGAAGAATAGGCTAGTATTATCAATCACCTAACAATAATATTAATCGTATGGTAGCGAAACAAGATATTGTGGAATCACAAACGATGAGACGAAGATGTTTGTGACTACTTTTAATCTTGCCTATCGGAGATTCAATCTCGAGCAAATCTTAGAGAAGATAGTACTCAATACGATAGAACAATGCAAGATCAGAATACACGACTACAAAGAAAATAGTTGGGTCTTGCTTCACAATCCCAATGAAGTCTTTAAGTCGTTAACCTACATGGTTTCGTGAAAAACCTAAGGTTAAAGGAGAATCGACTCTAGTCGCAACAAGTATCACACATGAGGTGTGGGGATTAGGTTTCCCAGTTGCTAGAGTTCTCCTTTATATAGTTTTCAAATCAGGGTTTGCAATCTAAGTTACCTTGGTAACAAAGCATTCAATATTCACCGTTAGATGAAAACCTTATTAGATACAAACTAATATCTTTCAACCGTTAGATCGAACTTAGCTTGTTATACACAAATGAAATGTATCCTCATTTAGGTTTACGTAACCGTACCTAAACGTGTACACTAGGTTGGATCAACAATAGTTAACCGAGGTTAGCTATATGAACACTCTCATATCAACCTTATTCATCTTAACCATAACTAGTTCAAATGACTCAAATGAAACTAGTTAAAGAGTTGTTCAATTGTTATATTCTCATAGAAGTATACAAGAACACAATTGAAGCAAAATCGTTTTGATTCACTCGAATCATTTCATGAACATTATGGCCATGGTTTGCAAAGAAGCATTCCTTATTATATAAATATATTCGATCATGTCACAACCGATTTTAGAACTTTAACCACTCAAGTATGCAAACGGTACGCATACTTGAAGTAGCCGGACCAAGTTTGGTTTTCGCCAGTATGCTAACGGGTACGCATACCTCCAAACCCAGTAGAATTTTCCGGACATAAACCTTACGCCAGTATGCGTATGGGTACGCGTACTTAGGTTCCCGGACTTCTAAAACCAACAGGTACGCATACGGGTATGCATACCATGGTTCCCGGACATGGATCACATATATGCAAGAGTGCATAACATGTTTATAATCCAATGTTGGTTAAGTGTTCTAAACTCTATTTAAATCATTGAAACATTCTTAGAGGATGGCAATAGCCGTTTTCACATACTATTTGCATCAAAGCAATTTTCAAGTTATTGAAATAATCATAACGAAACATTCCAAGTCTACACCAAATGATTGTATCACACAAACCATGTAAGATGTTACTCGGCGATTTTCACATGATCATCTTTTGAATTTCGTCAAGAATATAAGATGAACTTGGTTGAAGCGAAAGCTTTCCAACACATATTTCGAGAAATATGTAAGCGAGTTAAACTCAGCTCAAAATCTCAAATGTGCATAATCGAAAACTATAGTAATATGACTTTTGTCTCAATATAGGAGATAAAGTAGAAATAGACTTTCCAAGTGATAGATGAGTTTCAGTCTCCACATACCTTTTGTTGATGAAGTTCCACAAGCTCTCCTTAGTAGTTCTTCGTCTTCAAATGATGAACGCCGTGAAGTCTAATGCTCAACTACACAATCTATCGTAGTCCGAGACATCACTATAAGTAGACTAGAAATCAAGACTTATAGTTTTGATCACTAACATTGACAAACAAGCTTGAGATAGCAACGCTTGCGAGTTCGACCAAGCAGTGCTCTAACACTAGGAAACAATTTTTTACATTTGTTTAATTGAAGTACACTCATCAACTTGTTTTATGAATCGAAAGCGAAATCACTAGGCTTATTGGTATGGCTATTCATTGCAAATCTTTGGATTACCAATATGTGTGAGATGGTAGAACCGATCGTAACTTTGTTATGTATCTTGGTAAAACTAATCACAATGCTTGACTTATGATTTTGTATGACTAGTTTTGATTAATTAATGTAACGGATCCTAAGTAATCACCTGAGATTGTATGATCGATATTTGTAATTGGTGTGACCGATCCTAGTAATTGGTGTGACTGATCAAAAAGAGTTTGTGTAATCGATCCTTGGAATTGGTGTAACTGATCCTAGTGACAGGTGTGACCGATCACAAGTATATACCATATATAGGTGTCACCGATCCTACCTAATTATTTTTATGAGGTAGTAATCGGTCCCTACCTGATTAATTTTATAAGGGAATTGGTGTAACCGGTCTTGGTAATTGATGTAACCGATCCTGGTAACTGATGTAACCGGTCCTGGTAACTTATGTGACCGATCCGAGTGATTGGTGTAATCGATCCTACCTGATTATTTTTATCGGGTAATATTGATTACTACCTGATTATTTTTATTGGGTAATATCAATTCCTACCTGATTACTTTTATAAGTTAGAACCAATTACCTAAAGATGCCAACATACTTTGAACAAGAAAAATAACTCTTATCTTTTATTGTTCAAAGATATTCCTTAATTACTCAAGGAGATCCCGGTCCGAAATAAATTAAGAATCTTTTAATTAAGGTTGTTAGTTTTATATGCTTTAATTACCAGCAATTAAATGCATATCTCTAAAGAATAAAAATTAGTAATGTTCTTTTACTAATTGGAGATTTTCTATTGAGAGATTTCGGAAAATATTGGACAAAGCATTTCAAGGAATTATGAAAACAGATTTGGGAATTTATTGCATATCTTGAGAATAATTCGGTTTTGGAAATTCCTTGGTGTCCAAACATTCTTGGTCTATAAATACCTAAGTTTGCATTTCTAGCAAACTATGCTAAGAGCCAGGCAAACTTCATCTTTTTGTTGTGTCTGGTGGAGTCGTCTATCCGGAGAGGAAATTACCCTAATTAGGCCGAATCTCTTACCACCGCTCGTTTAAAGACTTCTGTGGGATCAAGAAGCTCTACGAGTACCGTTGGTGGGAAACTAGATAATTGCAGTTTATTAGTTTTCGATTGATTTGATTGACTAACGGTTGTTGAACTTTGATTGCACCTAGTTTGTTTATTCTTGAGAATCTTCTCTTCTGATATAAGATTCACTCAAACTAGATCGAAGTGTCGACGGGATCTTTAGAACTGTTTGTAGATCTAAAGACATCTTGTGATAATCCATTGTTAACAGACTCCGTTCTGTGCGTGATTGATCACAAGAGATTCAAGTGGTGTTGTGCAGGTTTAATTGAAGATTAAAGAAGATTTAAAGACGAAGAAGATTTCTTATTGGTTTCTCATATCTTTGTATAGCATAAACCTTGATCGGCTGGGATCCGACTAGAATTGTATTTATTCGATTGATTAGTTGCGTGAGATCGGTAACACCTAATAGTTCTCTTGAGATCTATTTAGGTTGTTACAAATCCGAATATTATTACTTAGGTAATAGAGATTGGATTAATCTAACTAGGCAAAGGAGTTTACTAGTTTAAACGAAAGAGCCTTTGCATATGACTTGAGATATCTGTTGTTACCAAACAGATTTGTTGTTCATTTTCTGTTTGGAATACGATCCAAAGGAATTGTTCCAGTGCGTGCACTTATTGAATGTCGGAAGCGCGGGGATACTGAAGAAACTAAGTGAACTAGGTTTAGTTGCTTGGTCTCAACAATACGAAGTTGGTTTAGATTTTGTATAGCGGCTTAATTCTGAGAGTATTCAATTCTGGACTTGGTCTCGGGGTTTTTCTGTATTAGCGGTTTCCTTGTTAACAACATCTTGCCGTGTCTTTTACTTTTCTATTTCCGCAATTATAATTGTTTATTATAATTAGAAGTAAAATACAACTCTGTATTAATTGATAGTGATCCTATAGAGTTTGGTTAAGTCCGAACCTATTATCAAGTAATCACACTTTGATTGTTGTATTGTCTCCGATCTCGTATCCATTGACGATCACCTAAAGTGTGAATACCGATTTGTCGTATTGTCTCGACTTTGTCCATTGACAATCACTTTCGGTAAGAGGACTTTTAGGTGGATAATTTAAAGATTGTGGTGTATTTGGTTACCCTCGTCTTTTTAATTAGTATCAGAGCGGGCAAACATGAAAAGATCTAACAATCTGTGTTTGTTGCGATCCAACCTATAAGACATGAGTCAAAGTAGAGTTAAGCGAGAGCGAAAACTAAAGAAGGACTCAGTTAACATATCACAAGACTTTGGAAGTTTTGATTTTAAAAAATGCTTAGAAGGGACATCCTCATCGAGTTCTACGGGCGCAGTTGAAAATACTTCTGAATATTCTCAAGATGAGATTAAGTTAAGTCATGTACTGATGATCAAGGACCTCGATTCTGAAAAACCTTCTGTAGGAGATGAAAAGGTTGTTGATCATGTGAGTATAAAAACTTCCGAGTTTCATGAGTTAAAAGAAAGTTTTGTATCTTGTGCAACTGAACTCACTCTTGGACTAAAAAGAGAAGGAAAACTTCTAGAAGAATTAGGTTGTTTGCAATACGAAAATGAACAACTTGATCATGATCTTTCCTCCTTGACAGCGAAATTCGATTCTCTCAAGAATACATCTTCCTTGGAGATTCAATCCTTGGAAGAGAAACTTGCTGAATCTGAAGCAAGGATTAACTCTCCACAAAAGAGTTTTGAAGAGAAGCAAGGTACATATCTCTCACGAGAAAAATGCCTTGAGGCTGAGCTAGCTGTTGCTCTTGATAAAATCAAGATGTTGGAAGAAGAAAATTTGGACCTTAAAAAGTTCAATGTTAGCTCAAACAATTTAACCTCAATGTTAGAAGCAAGTAGAAATTATCGTGATACAAGAGGATTGGGATATAAGGGAATAGATGCTTCAAATATTAGCAAAGAGGTAAAATTTGTTAAAGCTACAAATTCTTCTCAACCAGAGGCTTCCACTGATGTCAAAGATGCTCATATATCTTGTAAAGAAGAAAAGCCTGTCAAGCCTAAGAATTGTGTTCAACCAGCAGCAATCAAAGAGAGCACTTCTGTTAATGTCAAGAAAACAACGTTGAACAACGATAAGGAGAAGAAAACTCGTCGAGCACCAATGCAAGCAGATCCACACAAAGGTAACATTAAAACTCATACTTCGTATGTTACTAAGCATTGTTGTTATTGTGGTAATAAAAGGCATGTGGAATGGGGATGCAAGATTCGTATGATAGAAGATACACTTTCTTTTGTATCAAACGAATTGGCTAAGATTGCTCCCCAAAGGAACTTGGATCGATATTGTCCAAAGTTTAGGCAAAAGAATTATTATAATGATAGTTCAAATTTTGCCTATCGCTCGACAAAGCCATCTCATAAAAGACCCAAATATAGAAAGAGAGATGACTTTGTAAATGCTAAGACAAGATCTAATGTTCTAAATTGGAGAAAATTTGTTTCGCAAAGTATTCAAAAGGACAATCGTCCTAATGGTATGAAGGAGAAAGCTGCTCCTGCGAAACCCAACTCTAAATGGGTCCCGAAGTCCTCCATAGCCAAGAAGGGACCAAAAGTTAGTCACAAGAATGACTCTCAGCTGTTAATTGTTGGTGACAATAACTATAAGAGTTTTCTTGAAACACTAAAGAAAGATATCATGTCTGAAATCTCTTGTACTAGTGAACGTTGTGATAATGACACTCTTAATCACAAGTAAAAGAAGAAAAACAAGAGAAAACAAATCAAGCTAGAGGTCAAGAATGATGATTCTGTCTTAGTCACTTCTTACAAACAAGACAAGGCTCATCTTAACACAATTTAGTTATGCTGGAATATGCATGCCACCTTTGTTCTCAATCTTATGAAGGGTGAGTAAGAACATGAAACTGAGCACATGACCTCTCGGTTATTATCTGACTAAGGAACTTCTTCTGGGAGATTTCTTTTCTTCTATACTCATACCTTCTCTATCTATATTTGAGATTTTGATAGAAATGGTTATTTTGAGTTCATAGTGTTGATATCTACAGGTCATATATGTGTATCTCTTGTTTATACGGTTAAAACGAGCCAAAAATCACTGAATTCGGACATCGTATGCAAAAGTTATGCCTAAAACAGTTTTGTGTATGAATTCGTGTTAGGATCCGATTGAACCCATGTATGCGAGTTGGTATTTTATCAATCACATAGTAGTCTTGGAATACAGGTAAACCAATTCTAAACTTTTTTGGAAGTGTGGTAGAACCGATTCCAAGAAGCAAATCCATATGAATGAATGTTTATATTTTTCCTATGTGTATTCGGTTTATGGGATGTCTGATTTCGGTTTTCATTAACCTTAATATTGGATCTCATATGATGTTACCCTTATGGTTTGTGTGGCTTTTTTATTTAGCGGGATTAAGTTCTAGCCCAGGTTGGTAGGCTTTATCAAAGGATCATAAGGTGTTCCGATTGAAACTCATATGTAAAAAGTCACAATGTGTTGAATCAATTTGTGTGTACATGAGTTGTGTTTAGCATAAACATATGTGTTTCGGGTTTTCGGATTTTCAACTTTTGCTATTGGCACGCATTAGTTAAAACCGATTCAACCTTTCTCTGGTAAAGGTTGCTCTTTGTTGTTGTTCTTTTGTTCTTGCGAGAGGATGACAACATACTGGGGGAGATTTCTAACTTTAACTTATGCTTAATGATATATCTTTCTGGGGAGAAGAGGATGCGGAATCCGAGGTAACGAATTTGTTAGTTAATCGTTTTCCTGTTTAAGAAAAGCCTGCCTATATTGCATATATTTTGCTTTTGCTTAACAAAAATTCGGTACAATTGATATATATTCCATTATGTGGGTATGGATGTGTGTGTGTGTGATTCAATTGTTTCCGGTTAAGAAAAACTGTGCCAATTTATTTGGCTTATTGTTTGGTATCTTCTTTATTGTTTGATATCAAGTGTTTTTGCTTTACGAAATTTCGGTGCAATTGCAGTGCTATAATGTCAATGTTTGTTTCAATTGCTCCCGGTTAAGAAAATAATTGTGCAAGTCAATTTATTTTGGTTTGTATATATTGTTTATGGATTAACAAAATACGGGATTATTTGTTTAGTCCAATTCAATTCCGGATAAGAGAAACTAAGTTAATTCTGATCTTAGTTAGACTTATCAAATTGAAGGATTCGGTTGTTCAAGTCTAATCGAATTCCTTGACAAGAAATACTAGTCAACTAACCAAGTAATTGTCTTGTCTAAAGAGAAAGGTCTAAGTTATTGTCTGAATAATTAGAACCTGATGAGAGAAATAAAATTAATTCTGATCTTTATTTTGGTCTTATCAAAATAAGCGATTGTATGTTTACAATCGGTTTAACAAGGGAACTAAGTTTCTTAGTCAATTTGTTAAACTATTACGTAAAATTGCTTCGGGCAATTGTTTCCTTGATAACATATTAAAACTAGATGACCGCTGCCACGGTGGGACGGCCGACCGAAAAAATCGGCGCGAAAGTATCATTTTTCCTGACACTGCGTGAAAGTATTGAGAGTATCATTTTTCCTGACATGGGGTGAAAGTATCATTTTTCCTGACACGACCTGAAAGTTTCATTTTTCCTGACACGGGGTGAAAGTATCACTTTTCCTGAAATGAAAAATTAGCCGATGCATAAACCAAAATATGGTTGCATAATGTGTTATGCATCCTTTGTGGTGGTTTGCATAATGGCTATGCATTCAATTTTCGAAAATTGTGCCTAAAGTGAAAGTATCACTTTTCTTGAAACGGAGGAGTACATCATTTTATTTGTTGCAACGGAAAATAAGTTGATGTATAAACCAAAATATAGCTACATAAAGTATTATGTATCCTTTGTGGTGGTTTGCATAATGGATATACATTTAATTTTCGAAAATTGTGCCTAAAATGATAAGCACCTCTGAATTTTTCGTAAAAACTCTAAATTTGATATTGATGTTTGTACTCATTGCGTAGATTTTTTAAAACCATTCCAACGAGATAAAATTTGTAAAATTCCAAGGCACGGATTTTGAGATATGTTATATTAAAGTTTGGTTGCCAATTATACCCCTAAAAAATAGGATACATAAGGAATTATAGTAATTGGACTAAAAGAGAGGGACAAGTTAGTCCTTTCATTGTTGATTGAATTTTTTTGGTTACAAACACCAAATCCAATTTTTTTGTGTCAAATTGGGAAAAAAAAGTCATGCTTCACATTGACACAAAGTCACCATATATAAGGTCCTCCCTCTCTTCGCTCGATCGGCCCAACTAAATTACTTGTAGTTTCGGTTTTAATATTGGTTATCTAAAGTGGTATGTGAAACCTTCGTGCTTAACTCTTATAGGTTGTACAAGTCTTTTAGATTTGTAAGATCCTTTCGGTTTAACCTTTATTTGCTCGAACGTTTGTCATTTTGTGACAAAAAGGGGGAGAAACATATGGAGTAAACAAGTGATTTGCAATCACTAAGGAAAGGATAATTGTGCTTAAACGTTATATCTAACGAAAGAGTAAAACATTGACTAAGGGGAAGAAACTTATCATGTTGTTGTAATCACTAAGGAAAATAACTACACAGCGTACCTTATGTGATTTTTGTAGTTATCTTGACTACAAAAGGGGAATAACAAAGATGTTCAGATTGAATATCTACCTATCTTACATTTAGGGGGACTATAAGCTTTGTTATTCAAATGTCAACAACGGCATTTGTTGATTGAATATATGCAGGTTATTGTGCCGTTGAAACTTGAAATCAAGCGTATGTATAATGAATTCTTATAATTTGTTTATCAATATGTATTAAGAGTTTTGTCACTAAAATTGACAAAGGGGGAGATTGTTAGAGCATAGCTCGGTTGAACCCACCAAGCGTTGGTATGTCAAGTTTGGTTGTCATATTTTAGTGAATCAAAACTCATCTAAGAGTCGCTTGATTATGTACTAGAGACAACTTTGTATAGGTTAGACTAAAAAGTCTAGGAATATGAGACATACAAGTATTACTCGAAGACCTGAAGAACGTGAAGTAACGAGCTACAACGACGACATCATCCTTCCTCTTGAGGTTAGTAATATTGACTTGAACTGTTTCATTCCTAACGTATCTTTAAAGTCGTGCTATATTGAAAACATAACTGCGAAGCTGTGAATGAATATTTTACTCTAGTAGTGAGACATGATCATATGATCATAGTATTAAGGAATTAGACTACGAAGTATAACGCTTATCTTTTGAACTTCGTAGATATAACATCGACATAATCTTATGAATGATGTTATGATTATGTGAATGGGTAAAGGTGAAGATTTCATCCTAGGAAACAATGTTTTACATTTGTTTAAAGGAAGTAGATTCATGAACTTGTTTTATGAATCGAAAGGGAAATCACTAGGCTTATTGGTATGTCTATTCATTGCAAATCTTTGGATTACCAATATGTGTGAGATAGTAGAACCGATCGTAACTTTGTTATGTATCTTGGTACAACTAATCACAATGCTTGACTTATGATTTTGTATGACTAGTTTTGATTAATTAGTGTAACGGATCCTAAGTAATCACCTGAGATTGTATGATCGATATTTGTAATTGGTGTGACCGATCCTAGTAATTGGTGTGACTGATCAAAAAGAGTTTGTGTAATCGATCCTTGGAATTGGTGTAACCGATCCTAGTGACTGGTGTGACCGATTACAAGTAGATACCATATATAGGTGTAACCGATCCTACCTAATTATTTTATGAGGTAGTAATCGGTCCCTACCTGATTAATTTTATAAGGTAATTGGTGTAACTGGTCCTGGTAATTGATGTAACCGATCCTGGTAACTAATGTAACCAGTCCTGGTAACTTGTGTGACCTGAAAAAGCGGAGGTCTAACAACCACACCCAAAATTTCAATTAGCAATCTGTATGGACTAACTCTAATATACTTTCAAGAGAATAAACTGGACAGTCAGACTCAATCTTAAGAAAAGTATATCCAAGAGTTATATCTCTATTTCTCAATTCAATCTGCAATCAAACAAATAGGAATTTGCGAGCCCGATTGAATATAAGAAATAACTTGGACAGTATCAAAAACCAATATCCAAGTGTCAATCAATTTAATCAACAACCTATTGGTCGGATTCACAATTTATTGAACTTACGCACAACCTGTGATATTTCAATTATATAGAAAATATAATGCGGAAAAGAAATAACACAGACACCATAAAAAAAATTAACGAGGAAACCGCAAATGCAGAAAAACCCCGGGACTTAGTCATGATTTGAACACCACACTGTATTAAGCCGCTACAGACACTAGCCTACTACAAGTTTACTTAAGACTGGAATGTAGTTGATCCCTAACCAATCTCACACTGATCAAGGTACAGTCGCATTCCTTACGCCTCTGAATCCCAGCAGGACTCTACGCACTTGATTCCCTTAGCTAATCTCACCCACAACTAAGAGTTGCTACGACCCAAAGTCGAAGACTTGATAAACCAATCTTTCTCACACAGAAAATTATATTGAATAAATAAATTTATTTCCCACAGAATACCTAGAAGTTTTTGTTCCGTCTTTTGATAAATCAAGGTGAACATGAACCAATTGATATAACGGACTTATATTCCTGAAGAACAACCTAGAAATATCAATCACCTCACAATAATCTTAATCGTATGGTAGCGAAACAAGATATTGTGGAATCACAAACGATGAGACGAAAATGTTTGTGACTACTTTTTATCTTGCCTACCGGAGAATAAATCTCGAGCAAATCTTAGAGAAGATAGTACTCAATACGATAGAATATAACAAGATTAGAACACGCAACTACAGAGAAAATAGTTGGGTCTGACTTCACAATCCCAGTGAAGTCTTCAAGTCGTTAACCTACAGGGTTTCATGAAAAACCTAAGGTTAAAGGAGAATCGACTCTAGTCGCAACTAGTATCACACAGGAAGTGTGGGGATTAGGTTTCCCAGTTGCAACTAGTATCAAAATGGTTCACAAATGATGAAATGGGAGAAAAATGATAAAAAACCGGGTTTGTAACACTTATATTTGTTACAAACTCAACTGTTACAGGAAACGATAACAAATAACCGTCACAAGCACTGTTGAGGAACGACTGTCTTTGAGCGTCTTATGTTCTTCGTAAGTCCTTCACCAGCAGAAATAATGTTCTTCCTGCAACTTTTATTTTCCGATTCTGTGATGCTCTAAACTTCTCCCAATTCTCCCTAAACTCTCTGTATCCACTCTATTACTCCACCACACCTTATATACTCCTTCAGACACAAAAATCATGCGTCATAACTCCATATATTCTTCCATTAATCGATAATATTCTTCACTGCCAGTCACGGATTTTCTTCCCTGATTTATCTCCCACGCGTTACTCCTTAGCTCTCATGCTACAAACACGTTCCAAAAGTCTCCAGAACCCCAGCTTCCACACGCAAACCTCCAATTACAGCACATACTTCCAGGAAATAAACCCGAGAAGATATATCCTCCCTGTTTTGCTCAAATATGATTCTCCAACCCAATTCTTTCGAATTTGATGCAATTACCTGTCCTGTTTAGCTGAAACAGTCCCAATCCAACTGATTGTAGCATTAAAACCTCACTAGAAGTCGTCCAAAACCAAAACAGCAATATCGGGTTCTCAAAACACGTAATTCCCTGATTTACTAAATCGGAATCTCCAGCCAATTCTAATCCAAACCGTTGAGCATACCACGCCTGTTCGGTCCTAAGAATTAATCCTAGACCAAATCAGCCCTTTAATCTCGTTCAATCTCCTCCAAAATGTTAACCCTAATTTCTGCCCAATATTCCCGCCAAAAAAAAGATTCAAATGGGGAAGATGATGGTCGCCCCTTAACAGAGATGGGGGTGCGAGTAGCTGTGGGGTGTAAATAGCGAAGAAGGTATCCCTTAGTAATTGAGGTGCCTCTTATCCAAAGTGAGAGTCCGAATAACAAATATCCTCCAGGGGTGCTCCGCATAATTTTTCTAGCCGATTTTTCCAAAAATGTTTATTTCCCAAAAATACCTACAAACACATAAAACACCATAATAAGTACAAAAATGGGTACTAACAAAATACACAATAGAGATGAAAACAGACACATAAATGCGTCTATCAAATACCCCCAAACTTATTATTTGCTAGTCCCGAGCAAATAAAATCCTAACTCACTGTCGCAGGCATCGCCATTGCACTTAGCGTGTGCAACAAGCCTTTGAACCCCTAGGTGGCACTAGTGGCCGAGTTATAGTCTCGGGAGGGTTTACCAGAGGTGTACCCACAAAAATTGACTCCAGACCCTAGCTATCTACGCAGAACCTTGAAATGGCACTAAAGAACCTCCTTGGTTGGCATACTTATTGATTACGGGAGGAAGTACCCTGATGCGAAATTCCAATTGCTGTACACGAGTTTGCACTCAAGCATACTAGAATTCATATATAAGTGACAGAGCTCTACTCAGATAGTTTCACTATGGACATCAATATCCGGAGTCAACAAATCACATGGATAGATTAAGAGATGGATATAGAAAAACATAGATGGTTTTGATGTTGACTAGGTGAATGGTGTTTTCTCATATCTGTCTGAAGGCCTCTGCCAAGATGAACATATCCTAATGGACTGAGATACCGGTCTGACTAATATAACCACAACTGGCATATACAAGGGGACCAGTGGTCAATAATCCTAATTCTAGATCAACTCGTCTGGCATATACAAGGGAACCAACGGTCGATTTATTGAACACACATTATTTATTTTGAACTAACAACATGATAAGATCTTGTGGATCCAAGCGCATGCTTCTTGTTAGCAGATTACATGGTAATTCCCGTGGATCCTGCATTCCACGCTTGTTTAGGCGACAGAGACAGGGAGAACACATACATATTGCTATCCAAGTGTTAAAATTTATTCCGATTGGTCTATTGGTCTGGTCTTTTTTTTTCTTTTTTTTTTGTCTAGTATCTCAATCACCCTATTACACCCTAGCAGTGGTAACAACTTGAATCGTGAGCCCCACCTAATCACTTAGAGAAACATATTTTAAAAAGAAAATAAAATAAAAACAGAAGTGAAAAGGACTCAACGAGATATGGCGAAACTATCATGTTATTTCTAACACCTGAGCTCTGTGCTTTTACGAATAGACTCTTATAGATGTTTCCATCTACTCAGATTGGTTCCTCAACTCCTAAAACCAAAATGCTTCCATCCACTTAGATTGGTTAGTGCCATCCTTAATAGGCATAAATTTCTAGGCTCTAGAGTTTGTTTATTGCAACTAAAAAGTTTTTCCCATACCCCCAAACTTAAATCTAACATTGTCCTCAATGTTTCTAATGAAAAAGCAGTACCAAAAATAACACAAGGAGAAGTTGGAAAGATAGTACCTGGGTGAAGAGAGAAATCAAAAACTAATATACAACATACAATGACCTCGATGGTCAATCAAGGGTAAGCAGGGTCCTCCAGAGGGACCTCCTCAACATCACCTGTAGGAAAGGGTTCTAAAAAGGGTTTCAATCTCTGACCGTTAACCTTCGAAGAACTACTACCATCCGGTGTCTCGATCTCAATAACTCCATGAGGAAAAACAGTACGGACCACAAAAGGACCGGTCCACCGAGAGCGCAACTTCCCGGGAAATAGATGCAAACGAGTGTCATACAAAAGAACTTTTTGACCTGGAGAAAATGAATTTCGTAAAATATTATTATCATGCACAAGTTTCATTTTGTTCTTATACTCCTTAACACTATCGTATGCATCTCTACGAATCTCGTCCAACTCATTGAGCTGGAGCTTTCTGTGAGCTCCTGCCTTGTCAAGTGAAAAGTTTAGCTGCTTAATAGCCCAATAGGCTTTATGCTCTAACTCAACATGCAGGTGACATGCCTTGCCAAATACTAAACGATAAGGTGACATTCCAATGGGTGTCTTAAACGCAGTACGGTAAGCCCATAAGGCATCAGTAAGCCTCAATGACCAGTCTTTCCTATTGGGATTAACTGTTTTCTCTAAAATACGCTTAATTTCCCTATTGGAGACCTCTACCTGACCACTAGTCTGTGGGTGATATGGGGTAGCTACTTTGTGGGTAATACCATATTGTTTCATTAAAAGAGCAAATGGTCTATTACAAAAGTGTGAACCTCCGTCACTAATTATAGCTCGCGGCATACCAAAACGTGTAAGTATATTCTCTTTCAAAAACTGGACTACGACCCTATGGTCATTGGTTTTACACGCAACCGCCTCAATCCACTTAGAGACATAGTCTACAGCGACAAGGATGTATAGGTTACCAAAAGAATTAGGAAACGGACCCATAAAGTCAATACCCCACACATCAAAGACCTCAACAACTAAAATAGGGTTCAAGGGCATCATGTTCCTACGGGAAATGGTTCATAATTTCTGGCAACGTTCACAAGTAACACAGTAACTGTGGGAATCTTTAAACAACGAAGGCCAATAGAATCCACACTGCAATATCTTAGCAGCAGTCTTCTTATCACTAAAGTGACCTCCACAAGCATGATCATGACAAAAGGAAATAATACTAGACTGATCAATCTCATGTATACATCTCCTAATAATTTTGTCTGGACAATACTTAAACAAATAAGGATCATCCCAAAAGAAGTGCTTAACCTCAGCTAAAAATCTAGAACGATCTTGTTTACCCCAATGTTGGGGAATTCGACCAGTAACAAGATAGTTCACTATATTCGCATACCAAGGTAATTGGGTAACAGAGAATAGTTGTTCATCAGGAAAACTATCTCTAACAGGAGGGGAATCATCAGGGGTATCCACAACAAGCCTAGACAAGTGGTCTGCTACTACATTTTCTGTACCTTTTTTGTCTCTAATGTCTAAGGAAAATTCCTGCAACAATAGGATCCATCTAATCAATCTAGGTTTTGTATCCTTCTTGGAAAGAAGATACTTCAAAGCAGCATGATCAGTGAAGATTATAAACTTAGAACCTAAAAGATAGGGTCTAAACTTGTCTAAGGCGAACCCAATGGCTAACAGTTCCTTCTCTGTAGTAGTATAGTTCAACTGGGCATCATTCAGAGTTTTGCTAGCATAGTAAATTACATGGAGTAATTTGTTTTCTCGCTGACCTAGCACAACACCAATAGCAAAATCTGAAGCATCACACATGATCTCAAAGGGTAGGTTCCAGTTGGGTGCCTGGACTATGGGGGCGGTAGTGAGTAAAGTCTTAAGCTTCTCAAAAGCCTCTAAACAAGCATCATCAAAGACAAACTTAACATCTTTTGCAAGGAAATTGCAAAGAGGTCTAGAAATCAAACTAAAATCCTTAATGAATCGACGATAAAAACCTGCATGCCCTAAGAATGACCTAATATCTCTTACGGTTTTTGGGACCTGTAAAGTCTTAATAAGGTCAACTTTGGCTTTATCTACCTCTATACCCTTAGAAGATACGATATGCCCTAAAACAATTCCTGAACGAACCATGAAATGACATTTCTCCCAATTAAGCACTAAATTCTTCTCCTTACACCTAGTCAAAACTAATGACAAATGATGCAAGCACTCATCAAAAGACGAACCAAATACTGAAAAATCATCCATAAAGACCTCTAAGAATCGTTCTACCATGTCATAAAATATGCTCATCATACAACGCTGAAAAGTTGTAGGGGAATTACAAAGCCCGAAAGGCATGCGTCTATACGCAATGGTACCAAAGGGACAGGTAAAAGTAGTTTTTTCTTGGTCTTCAGGGGCAATAACGATCTGATTATATCCGGAGTAGCCATCTAAGAAGCAGTAGTGACTATGTCCAGCTAATCTCTCTAGCATTTGGTCGATGAAAGGAAGGGGAAAGTGGTCCTTCCTAGTGACCTTGTTCAATTTCCTATAGTAAATACAAACACGCCAACCCGTAGTCACTCGGGTTGGGATTAATTCATTGTTCTCATTCTGGACTACAGTAATACCCGATTTCTTGGGGACAACCTGAACAGGGCTGACCCACTTGCTGTCTGAAATAGGGTAGATAATGCCTGCATCTAACAACTTAAGAACCTCGATTTGAACTACCTCTTTCATATTAAGGTTTAATCGACGTTGCATCTCCCTAGAAGGTTTGGTATCTTCCTCTAAATAAATCTGATGCATACAAACAGTAGGACTTATACCCTTAATGTCTGCTATGGTCCATCCTAAAGCTTCCTTGTTGTTTTGAAGAACGGTTACTAACCTACTTTCCTGATCACTATTCAAGTTGGATGCTACAATCACAGGTAAAGTTTCAGCTGGGCCTAAAAACACATACTTCAAGGTATCTGGTAATGGTTTAAGGTCCAACTTAGGAGGCTCTCCTAACGAAGGAACTAGAGTAGACTCAGAAACTGGCAGTGGTTCGAACTTAGATTTCCAAACATTGCTAGTGTCCAACAAAGGGGTTGAATCTAACAAAGCATTCACCTCATTAATCACATTATCATCATCAAAATCAATCCCAAAGTGGGCTAGGCATTTCTCTAGTGGATCTTTGATAGACGCATTATTGTGTCTAATATGTCTCAATTGTATATATTGTTAGTGTTCGATTTTGTATTTATTTTGTTATTTTATGTCTTTGTAGGTATTTTTAGAGAAATAAGCTCTTGCGGCGAAATTGGCTCGAAAAGTGGTGTTTTACACCCCAGGATAGAGAGAGTTGGGAGCAGTTAGGAAGAACCAGAGAGTCGAGAAATCAAGTTGCAGGAAAACTCCATTTTCTGCTGCTGTGAAGAACACGAAGAACATTGGACGCAAGGTAACCGTCGTTCTTCAACAGTGACAACGACAACTGTTTGTGGGTCGTATTGCGACAGTGTCAACAACACTTCATTTTTATCGTTCTCTGTAACAGCTCGGTTTGTAACGAACAAAAGTGTTACAAACTCGGTTTTTATCAATTTTTCTCTTATTTCATCATTTGAGAACCAATTTTGAGCATTAATAAAGATGAATTTTGAGCATATTTCCATGATAATGTGAGCTAATTCTCGCGTAACCAAGGCATGGAGGAAGCTATTGTTGCATGAATAATTGGTAATTATTTTACTTTTCTCTAATTTTGCAATTTATAATTCACTCAAATTACTGCTTTGCAGAATTTTAATTATTTGCATAATTTTTCCTAATTAGTTGTGATTCAATTAGATAGGTTATGCTTTGGTTAGATAATCTATGCTTAAGGGATACAATTAATGTTTGAGAATATGCTTGATAATTTGTGAATTAAAAAAAAGAGATTTTAAAAATAATTAGAGTTTTGGAATTTTTATCACCATTTATTCATGTGTAATAGTGGAATCTAATGTCTTGGTTATTTTCACTCTAAAAAAACAAATTTGGATTAAAATTTTCTCTACTTTTAGTTTAAATAAATCTAGCTTTCACAAGTCTTACGAACTCATTCTTACCACTATTTAAAATTACATCAATTTTTGGCGCCGCTGCCGGGGACTTGTTTTTAAGTTAGAGTTTTTAGATATTTTTTTTAGATTTTTATTATTTGTTCTATTTTACGTTTCTTTGGGTTTATTTCTTTGTGCTACAGGTTTGGAGCTTGGACCGAAAAAAATAAAAATAAATAAATAAATATTTTAAGCCAAAGACTTTGGTGACTAAGAGATTAGGAGCCAAAGATAAAAGCTAAAAGAAAAGGAAAAGAAGGACAAGGAATATTTTTTTTTTTTCTTTTATTAGGTTTTTAGATTTTTATTTTATTTTTATTTTTTTAGATTTTATTTTTAGAAACTGTATATAGGAATTTATTTTTGTATTTTATTTTTATTTTTGGGACATTTGAACACTTGGACATTTTTATTTTATTTTTAAACCCTACGGAAGGGTAGTTTTAAATACAAACTGTTTGCAGGGAAGGACGACGATTACAATATCGTCTCGGCCTCTCGGGTTCGTACATGACATAGGAGTCGTGGCCCGAGTCGACTTCAGCGGTTCTTCGCCCGTCTGGTACGGGAGGTAAGTTTTTCGACACACCCGCGAATCCCCTGTCAGCGGGTTTACTGTCTTCCTTAAGGTGAATATATGTTGATGACTGAATACGGACTTTAATTTCCTAGTAAAGGGCAAGGACTGGCCATATAAGATAAGGGTTCGGATTTCATCACCGTTCTCTTCTTGCCCGCCTTAGGAAAACATAACCTACGCGAACCCAAAACCTAAAATATTGACTAGAACGAGACCTATAGGGTAACGAGCTTAATAGGAAAGTCGTTCGAAAAATATTGGTTACTCTTTTAAGCACACTTTGAAGTTCAGGAAGATTACTGTGAGTCGATTAGAGCCGCCTTGTAACCCAAGGAAGCGTTGCCAAAGAGGTGGGGGTATCAAAGCTCCTCTGAGCTTCCCCTACTTCTCTTCGACTCACTTTATTCGGATCGACCCAGAGAGGTCTGCTTAAATTGTAACGAATTCCTTTTCGAAAGATTAGGAGCTGGTCTAGAAACAATCTAAGTGGAGCCATCATGCTTGTTGTTTGCTAGAATTTTTTTAGGTTTGCTTTGGTGGAGTCAGCCTGCTGTGTGTTTGCTTAGAACCTCCCTTCTTTAGGATTTTTATTTTTATTTTTTTTAGTGTATGCCAAAATCGCTCAAATCCATTAGTGAGCGTGCTTGGAAAAGAGACACTTTTGTCTGTTTGATTAGTGACGAGCCTAAAGGTTTTTCTTTTGAAGACGGGGAGATCGAAGACTCTTCTTTGGAGAGCCCTGTTTTCGGAAACTTCAATTTTGAGAATTTAAGTCTTAGTGAGGAATTCACCCCTAGGATTTTTACTGTGCCAACAATGACAACTTTGAAGGAGTACATGTACCCAACTAGGACCAACCGACCATCGTGCATTAAGTTGCCAGCCTCTACGGCTAGTTATGAGTTGAAACCTGGTATTCTTCAGATGATCCCTATATTCTTAGGAAAAGAAGATGAAAACCCTTACTTTCACGTCAGGGACTTTGAAGAAATTTGTGGAACAATTAATATTAAAGACCTTAGTGAAGAAGTCTTGAAACTTAGGATGTTCCCTTTTTCCCTGAGAGATAAAGCCAAGACCTGGCTTAATAACCTACCATCTGAATCCATAAAGACATGGAAGGAACTTATTGATGCCTTCTATTTTAAATTCTACCCTAAGCATAAAACTATAGCTGTTAGGCAGAAAATTAGTGCTAGTGTACAACAAGAGGGAGAATCTCTTTATAGGTTTTTAGAGAGATTCAATGATCTCTTATCCCAATGTCCTCACCATGGGTTTGACAAAATGAAACTAGTAGGGATTCTTTATGATGGTTTGGATTATTCGACCAAAGCCACGGTCGAGTCTTTGTGCGCTGGTGAGTTCACTAGTAAAAATGCCGATGATGCGTTGTCCTTCTTAGAAGATGTCGCTGAAAAATCCCAACAGTGGGAATCTTGTGTTGAACCCCCTAAAAGACTCTTGATCAATAGAAGTAGCGCCAATGTGGTTGATACAGGCTTTGGGTCTGATGCTAAGTTTACTGCTTTGTCTAAAAGGTTAGAAGCTTTGGAATTGAATCAATCTAAACATAGGTCTTTTGCTGAACCTGATAATAGGATTAGAGCCTCTCAAGTCTCTAGTTGTGGAATAGAACCCAGTAACTCGTTTTGGGAAAATCAGGATAGTGAAGAGCAAGCCCATGCTGTCTATAACAATGCTAGATTTGAAAACCGACAGAAGTTTGACCCCTACTCAGAGACCTACAACCCTGGTTGGAGAAACCATCCTAATTTCTCTTGGTCTAAAGGACAGAGTCAAGGACAGTCTAGTAATTCTCAGCCTCCCCCAGGTTTTGGTTATAATAAGAACCCTTCGGGTCAAGCCCAGTTCCAGAACCCTTCTGAGAATAGAATAACTAGCTTAGAGGAATCTCTTAGCTTACTAAAAAGGAGCCAGGACATGTTCATAAAGACCCAAGAAGCATTACTGAAGAACCAGGCTAGTTTTCAAGAGGAAACCAAGCAGAATTTTCAACATAATGCCAAATCTCTTGCTAAGTTAGAACTTCAAGTTAGCCAAATGGCTAAGATTCTAAGTGAGAGAGATAGTGGGAGTTTTCCTAGTCAAACTCAACCTAATCCTAGAGGAGTTCATGAAATAGGAGGAAGATCATCTGATCATGTGAATTCAATCAAAACCCTTAGGAGTGGTAGAGAAATAGACAATAAGGTTGCCATGCCTGATAGTGAACATGTTGTAGTTCACCCTTCTGAATCAGAAGCTGAAGAGATTGATGGAACCTCTAAGGAGACTGATAAGGCCCCTGATAAGCCAAACTTTGTTCCTAGAGCCCCATTCCCACAATTGCTGGTACCAACTAAGAAGGAGTCCACTTTTAATGACATTTTGGAGGTTTTTAAGCAGGTAACTATCAACCTTCCATTATTAGATGCAATTAGGCAGATTCCTCCTTATGCCAAGTTCCTTAAGGACTTGTGTACGCGAAAGCGTAAGCTCGGTGTCCATAAGAAAGCCTTCCTAGCTAGTCATGTGAGTTCTATTATTCAGAATACTACTACTCCTAAGTATAAAGACCCAGGTTCCCCTACCATTGCCTGTACAATAGGGAAATACCGTGTTGAGAAAGCGCTGCTTGACTTAGGAGCCAGTGTGAACTTACTCCCATACCATGTGTACCTTGAGCTAGGACTTGGTGAGATGAAACCTACCCAGATAACACTTCAGTTAGCTGATAGGTCCGTAAAAATTCCTCGTGGTGTGATCGAGGATGTTCTTATTGAGGT
>JAJJMB010009426.1:103502-260980 GCA_023531105.1 Papaver atlanticum | reverse complement strand
TCTAAGGGTATAGAGGTAGATAAAGCCAAAGTTGACCTTATTAAGACTTTACAGGTCCCAAAAACCGTAAGAGATATTAGGTCATTCTTAGGGCATGCAGGTTTTTATCGTCGATTCATTAAGGATTTTAGTTTGATTTCTAGACCTCTTTGCAATTTCCTTGCAAAAGATGTTAAGTTTGTCTTTGATGATGCTTGTTTAGAGGCTTTTGAGAAGCTTAAGACTTTACTCACTACCGCCCCCATAGTCCAGGCACCCAACTGGAACCTACCCTTTGAGATCATGTGTGATGCTTCAGATTTTGCTATTGGTGTTGTGCTAGGTCAGCGAGAAAACAAATTACTCCATGTGATTTACTATGCTAGCAAAACTCTGAATGATGCCCAGTTGAACTATACTACTACGAAGAAGGAACTGTTAGCCATTGTGTTCGCCTTAGACAAGTTTAGATCCTATCTCTTAGGTTCTAAGGTTATAATCTTCACTGATCATGCTTCTTTGAAGTATCTTCTCTCCAAGAAGGATACAAAACCTAGATTGATTAGATGGATCCTTTTGTTGCAGGAATTTTCCTTAGACATTAGAGACAAAAAAGGTGCAGAAAATGTAGTAGCAGATCACTTGTCTAGGATTGTTGTGGATACCCCTGATAATTCTCCTCCTGTTAGAGACAGTTTTCCTGATGAACAACTGTTCTCTGTTACCCAATTACCCTGGTATGCGAATATAGTGAACTATCTTGTTACTGGTCGAATTCCCCAGCATTGGGGTAAACAAGATCGTTCTAGATTTTTAGCTGAGGTTAAGCACTTCTTTTGGGATGATCCTTATTTGTTTAAGTATTGTCCAGACCAGATTATTAGGAGATGTATATATGAAATAGATCAGTCAAGTATTATTTCCTTTTGTCATGATCATGCTTGTGGGGGTCATTTTAGTGCTAAGAAGACTGCTGCTAAGATATTGCAGTGTGGATTCTATTGGCCTTCGTTGTTTAAAGATTCCCACAGTTACTGTGTTACTTGTGAACGTTGCCAGAAATTAGGAACCATTTCCCGTAGGAACATGATGCCCTTGAACCCTATCTTAGTTGTTGAGGTCTTTGATGTGTAGGGTATTGACTTTATGGGTCCGTTTCCTAATTCTTTTGGTAACTTATACATCCTTGTTGCTGTAGACTATGTCTCTAAGTGGATTGAGGCGGTTGCGTGTAAAACCAATGACCATAGGGTCGTAGTCCAGTTTTTGAAAGAAAATATACTTACACGTTTTGGTACACCACGAGCTATAATTAGTGATGGAGGTTCACACTTTTGTAATAGACCATTTGCTCTTTTAATGAAACAGTATGGTATTATCCACAAAGTAGCTACCCCATATCACCCACAGACTAGTGGTCAGGTAGAGGTCTCCAATAGGGAAATTAAGCGTATTTTAGAGAAAACAGTTAATCCCAATAGGAAAGACTGGTCATTGAGGCTTACTGATGCCTTATGGGCTTACCGTACTGCGTTTAAGACACCCATTGGAATGTCACCCTATCGTTTAGTATTTGGAAAGGCATGTCACCTGCCTGTTGAGTTAGAGCATAAAGCCTATTTGGCTATTAAGCAGCTAAACTTTTCACTTGACAAGGCAGGAGCTCACAGAAAGCTCCAGCTCGATGAGTTGGACGAGATTCGTAGAGATGCATATGATAGTGCTAAGGAGTATAAGAACAAAATGAAACTTGTGCATGATAAGAATATTTTACGGAAGTCATTTTCTCCAGGTCAAAAAGTTCTTCTGTATGACACTCGTTTGCATCTATTTCCCGGGAAGTTGCGCTCTCGGTGGACCGGTCCTTTTGTGGTCCGTACTGTTTTTCCTCATGGAGCTGTTGAGATCGAGACACCGGATGGTTCTTCGAAGGTTAACGGTCAGAGATTGAAACCCTTTTTAGAGCCCTTTCCTATAGGTGATATTGAGGAGGTCCCTCTGGAGGACCCTGCTTACCCTTGATTGACCATCGAGGTCATTATATGTTGTATATTAGTTTTTGATTTCTCTCTTCACCCAGGTACTATCTTTCCAACTTCTCTTTGTGTTATTTTTTGTACTGCTCTTTGATAGACGCATTATTGTGTCTAATATGTCTCAATTGTATATATTGTTAGTGTTCGATTTTGTATTTATTTTGTTATTTTATGTCTTTGTAGGTATTTTTAGAGAAATAAGCTCTTGCGGCGAAATTGGCTCGAAAAGTGGTGTTTTACACCCCAGGATAGAGTACTAAAGGCACCCCAGAAATGCACCGGAAGCACCCCAGAAATGTGTCGGAGGAACCCCGGAAAAATTACTATCTACGCCCAAAAATTACTACTTGCACCCCATAAGAAAAGTGCTAAAGGGACACCCGTGCAGGATTAGGGGGAGGACATGTTCTTCTCAAATTCAAAAAATGAATTTTGGCGGGAAAATATTTTCATTAACAGCAGAATTTCAATCGGATATTTGGACGTGATTTAGTGAGATTCAATCCCTGAAACTTAGTGGGTAGATGTGATATGACTATAGAAAGCTAGTATGGGTGATTTTATCGATCAAATTTGGCTGGATAACTTGGTTTAATCCAAACAGGGAGTTGGAGGAAAAACATGAGCTTGCATGAGTTGTGAGAAATTTAAACGTGTACTGCACGTGCTTGGAAGATTTAATCGATATTATAGAGCGTGAAGAAGGTATAGAAGGAAATAAATACAGCTGCAGATGCGTGAAAATCAAAATCAATGAAAAAAATGGAAAAAAATATACCCGAGTAAAAGAAGATTATTTGTAGTTAATGGAGGAGATTCAATGTCGCAATTATGTATAAATAGGTTCCTAGGATCACATAGAAGGGGGGTAGAGAGTTTGGGGTCGAGAGGAGAGCTCAGGAGGCGTGAATCAAGAGTTTTCAGAACTCTGTTGTTGTTGCTGCTGCTGCTCGTGAAGAACAGGGAAACAGCGACGGTTTCTTCAACTGGTTGTAACAGTTTCTTCAACTGGTTTGCAACATTTATCTTCGTTGTAACAGTTTCTTCAACTGGTTTGCAACATTTAGCTTCATTGTAACAGTTTCTTCATCCTCTTCTGCAACATTTATTTTCATATTTGTAACGATTATCTTCATCATAACAGTTGAGAGTTGAAACAGTCGGTCTGTAACGCACCTGTGCTGTTGCAGATTTCCTGTTTCATTATTTTCTCTTCTTGTAAACACTTTTTGAGCCATGAATACATATTTTGAGTGTGTTTTCGACATGATGAGTTAAACCCCAACACTGGGACGACGGAGGAGGCCGAACTTCATACATGGGTAAATTTATTTTTATTCTTTTAATGACTTTTGCATTAAAATTAATTGAAATATGATTTGATTAAATTGGTTGTCATTTGATTAGATGGGTCATGCTTAGCTTAGGTGATTTGATGTCCCATGCTTAACATTTACAATCAATGTTTTGAGAATCTACCTTGGCAAAAATAGAGTCCATGTTTATATTTCTTGAGCTAAAATTGTTGAGAATAAATAAGTGAACCTTATGTTATAAAGATTGGCTAAATCCTTAGTCCCAGTACCTCTCGCCCATTGTTAATAGTCTTTGTATATATTTATTTAGTATTTTTAAAAACTTTAATCTCTACGAATCCGAGTGAACGACAACCCTATTTCTTACCACTATCTAAAATTACATCAATTTTTGGCGCCGTTGCCGGGGATTTGTTTTTAGATTTAGAGTTTTTTTTTTTTTTAGAGTTTTATTCTTTTGTTCTTTTTTACGTTTCTTGGGTATTTGTCTTTTTGTTGCAGGTTTTGAATCAAAGAGGAATTGGAGACGAAAGACCTGGGGGATTAAAAGCTAGACAAAGAGAAAAGAACGGAGAAAAGACGAAGATACTTTATTTTATTTATTTTATTTTTATTTTTAATTAGATTTTATTAGATTTTTTTTTTTTTTTTAGATTTTTTTTTATAGATTTTTTTTTTTATTTTATTTTTAATTAGATTTTTATTTTTAGATTTTCTTTTTTTAGAAATTGTAAATAGGACTTTATTTTTGTAAATTTTTATTTTTGAACCTTTTTTTTATTTATTTTTGGAACATTAAACGTTGGACTTTAATTATTATTTTTAACCCTACGGAAGGGTAAAATTTTAAATATAAACTGTTTGCAGGGAAGGACGACGATTACGATATCGTCTCGGCCCCTCGGGTTCGTACATGACATAGGAGTCGTGGCCCGAGTCGACTACAACTGTTTCATCGCCCGTCTGGTACGGGAGGTAAGCTTCTAAACACCCGTGAATCCCCTGTCAGCGGGTTTACTGTCTTCCTTAAGGTGCATATATGTTGAGGTTTTGAATACGGACTTTAATTTCCTAGTAAAGGGCAAGGCCAGGCCATACAAGATAAGGGTTCGGATTTCATCACCGTTCTCTTCTTGCCCGCCTTAGGAACACGTAACCTACGCGAACCCAAGCTTAAAATACTGATTAGAACGAGACCGATAGGGTAACGAGCTTGTAGGAAAGTCATTCAAAGGGAAGTATTGGGTATCTTATTAGCTTAACTCAAAAGTTCAAGAAGATTACTGTGAGCCGACTAGAGCCGCCCTAACGGGAAACGTTGCCAAAGAGGTGGGGGTATCAAAGCTCTTCTGAGCTTCCCCTACTTCTCTTCGACTCACTTTATTCGGATCGATCTTGAGAGGTTTGCTAAAACGATACCTAGTTGCCTTTTGGAGGAATAGAAGCTGGTCTAGAAACAATCTAAGGGAGCCATCATGCTTTTTGTTTGCTAGATTCAATAGGTTTGATTTGGTCGAGTCAGCCTTGTTTGTGATTGTGTAGAATTCCTCTGTAGTTTGTATTTTCGGGGTGATGAATCCTTTTCAGGAGACGCCACCTGAGATGACGTTACGAGAGTATATGAGTAGAAATTCTCATTATCAGGAGACGCCGCCTGAGATGACGTTACGAGAGTATATGAGTAGAAATTCTCATTATCAGGAGACGTCATCTAAAATAACTCTTGGTAAATATATGCAAGGGAAACGACATTGGGATGTTCCAACGGTAAGCGAGGAATCACATCTAATGATTTACGAGAAGTATTATAAACACATACCGCCTAGTTTGGAACAAAGATTAAGAATTCTTGAATGTCAGAAATTATATTATGATGATGAGGAGAAGGATAGTACTGACGAAGAATCTGAAATATGTAGGCATAGTGATCAGGAAACTATTAATCCAATTGAGCTTTCTAATGATGATATTATTTCTAGTTCAAATCCAAATAATTTTTATGATTATTCACCTGTTCAAAAGGACGAGGATTTGATTAGGGATACCACCATTTTAGACGATGTAGTTTTTCCTTTTGATTACCAAGCCTATAGTGGTTTAGAGGAACGGGTTTATTATGAAAATGCTGTTTTAGAGTCTAGCGACTTAGAAACAATAGTCTTAGACGAAGAAGATAGACCCGTAGAGATGAGTAAAGATGCACTACCTGATAATAACTTAGAAGAATCAATTGACCATTTCCAAGAATCTGATGATCTAGAAATTAGGGAGATTGTGACTAGTCTATCTAGAGACACTGAAAACTCTAAGTTTGGGGGTGATTATCACTTTCCTAGTGCCTTACCTTTAACTCTCAGAAAGTCCCCTCACTTAGGACTTGATATCTGTGCCTCGACCATTTTACAAGATTACCTTCATACTCGTTTTCCCGAACCTAATGATGTCCAAGAAGAAGTTCAGTCGTTAGAAACCCATCCTCTGGTTGATGTGGTTTGCCCAGGCTATGATACCAAAATTGACTTTGTTTTCCCACCAAATAGTTTTCTTCCAACTGTGGGAACGTTTATATTTCAAATGTGTCACTTATCAAGTTCTGAGACTAAGCCTAAGTACTTTAGGCTAATAGAATCGACACATTTACTAAAGAATGACCACTACTCTCATTGTGGTCAATTATGTAAGTCAAATCTGATTGACTTAGAGGATCCTCAGTTATTTAGGTTACTATTGTGTGCTTCTAAGTTCCTATTTGAGTTTTTTCAGACTTTAGGACCTAATAATTCGGATCCCACCTATGAAGAAAAGCAGCCAATGAAAATATTTTATCTAGACCCTTTCATAGAACCTGAACCTGAACCGCAGTTAGCGATAGTTATCAGGAAACTATGTAAGGTCATGCGATACTTGTTCACTTTCTTGGCTTATTGTTGTTTCCTATGGTCAGCTCAATTTGGTTTTGAAGACCCACAGTTATTCCGACTACTGTTATACGATTCGAGGTGACTAATCCTTTCCAATGTCTGGCTGAAGACTTTAAACTTAGCACTTCTTGGGAGGTAACCCATTCTCATGCAACACGGTAATATCTTTCCTTAACTCTTTTGCTTCAAATGGTAACAGTTTCTCCTTGTTCATGCTTTTAATTTAGTCTTTAGAACATTGAGGACAATGTTAGATTTAAGTTTGGGGGTATGGGAAAAACTTTTTAGTTGCCTATTAAGGATGGCACTAACCAATCTAAGTGGATGGAAGCATTTTGGTTTTAGGAGTTGAGGAACCAATCTGAGTAGATGGAAACATCTATAAGAGTCTATTCGTAAAAGCACATAGCTCAGGTGTTAGAAATAACATGATAGTTTCGCCATATCTCGTTGAGTCCTTTTCACTTCTGTTTTTATTTTATTTATTTTTTAAAATATGTTTCTCTAAGTGATTAGGTGGGGCTCACGATTCAAGTTGTTACCACTGCTAGGTTGTAATAGAGTGATTGAGATACTACAAAAAAAAAAAAAAAAAAAGTCCAGACCAATAGACCAATCGGAATAAATTTTAACACTTGGATAGCAATATGTGTGTGTTCTCCCTGTCTCCGTCGCCTAAACAAGCGTGGAATGCAGGATCCACGGGAATTACCATGTAATCTGCTGACAAGAAAGCATGCGCTTGGATCCACAAGATCTAATCATGTTGTTAGTTCTAAATAAATAAATAAATAAATAATGTGTGTTCAATAAATCGACCGCTGGTTCCCTTGTATATGCCAGACGAGTTGATCTAGAATTAGGATTATTGACCGCTGGTCCCCTTGTATATGCCAGTTGTGTTGATATTAGTCAGACCGGTATCTCAGTCCATTAGGATAGGTTCATCTTGGCAGAGGCCTTCAGACAGATATGAGAAAACACCGTTCACCTAGTCAACATCAAAACCATCTATGTTTTTCTATATCCATCTCTTAATCTATCCATGTGATTTGTTGACTCCGGATATTGATGTCCATAGTGAAACTATCTGAGTAGAGCTCTGTCACTTATATATGAATTTTAGTATGCTTGAGTGCAAACTCGTGTACAGCAATTGGAATTTCGCATCAGGGTACTTCCTCCCGTAATCAATAAGTATGCCAACCAAGGAGGTTCTTTAGTGCCATTTCAAGGTTCTGCGTAGATAGCTAGGGTCTGGAGTAATGGTTTTGTGGGTACACCTCTGGTAAACCCTCCCGAGACTATAACTCGGCCACTAGGGCCACCTAGGGGTTCAAAGGCTTGTTGCACATGCTAAGTGCAATCGCGATGCCTGCGACAGTGAGTTAGGATTTTCTTTTGTAGATTAAATTTGCTCGGGACTAGCAAATAATAAGTTTGGGGGTATCTTTCATTAGAAACATTGAGGACAATGTTAGATTTAAGTTTGGGGGTATGGGAAAAACTTTTTAGTTACAATAAACTCAAGAGCCTAGAAATTTATGCCTATTAAGGATGGCACTAACCAATCTAAGTGGATGGAAGCATTTTGGTTTTAGGAGTTGAGGAACCAATCTGAGTAGATGGAAACATCTATAAGAGTCTATTCGTAAAAGCACAGAGCTCAGGTGTTAGAAATAACATGATAGTTTCGCCATATCTCGTTGAGTCCTTTTCACTTCTGTTTTTATTTTCTTTTTAAAATATGTTTCTCTAAGTGATTAGGTGGGGCTCACGATTCAAGTTGTTACCAATGCTAGGGTGAAATAGAGTGATTGAGATAAAAAAAAAAAAAAAAAAAAAAAAAAAAAAAAAAACCAGACCAATAGACCAATCGGAATAAATTTTAACACTTGGATAGCAATATGTGTGTGTTCTCCCTGTCTCCGTCGCCTAAACAAGCGTGGAATGCAGGATCCACGGGAATTACCATGTAATCTGCTGACAAGAAAGCATGCGCTTGGATCCACAAGATCTAATCATGTTGTTAGTTCTAAATAAATAAATAATAAATGTGTGTTCAATAAATCGACCGCTGGTTCCCTTGTATATGCCAGACGAGTTGATCTAGAATTAGGGTTATTGACCACTGGTCCCCTTGTATATGCCAGTTGTGTTGATATTAGTCAGACCGGTATCTCAGTCCATTAGGATAGGTTCATCTTGGCGGAGGCCTTCAGACAGATATGAGAAAACACCGTTCACCTAGTCAACATCAAAACCATCTATGTTTTTCTATATCCATCTCTTAATCTTTCCATGTGATTTGTTGACTCCGGATATTGATGTCCATAGTGAAACTATCTGAGTAGAGCTCTGTCACTTATATACGAATTTTAGTGCAAACTCGTGTACAACAATTGGAATTTCGCATCAGGGTGCTTCCTCCCGTAATCAATAAGTATGCCAATCAAGGAGGTTCTTTAGTGCCATTTCAAGGTTCTGCGTAGATAGCTAGGGTCTGGAGTAAAGGTTTTGTGGGTACACCTCTGGTAAACCCTCTCGAGACTATAACTCGGCCACTAGGGCCACCTAGGGGTTCAAAGGCTTGTTGCATATGCTAAGTGCAATCGCGATGCCTGCTACAGTGAGTTAGGATTTTATTTTGTAGATTAAATTTGCTCGGGACTAGCAAATAATAAGTTTGGGGGTATTTGATAGACGCATTATTGTGTCTAATATGTCTCAATTGTATATATTGTTAGTGTTCGATTTTGTATTTATTTTGTTATTTTATGTCTTTGTAGGTATTTTTAGAGAAATAAGCTCTTGCGGCGAAATTGGCTCGAAAAGTGGTGTTTTACACCCCAGGATAGAGAGAGTTGGGAGCAGTTAGGAAGAACCAGAGAGTCGAGAAATCAAGTTGCAGGAAAACTCCATTTTCTGCTGCTGTGAAGAACACGAAGAACATTGGACGCAAGGTAACCGTCGTTCTTCAACAGTGACAACGACAACTGTTTGTGGGTCGTATTGCGACAGTGTCAACAACATTTCATTTTTATCGTTCTCTGTAACAGCTCGGTTTGTAACGAACAAAAGTGTTACAAACCCGGTTTTTATCAATTTTTCTCCTATTTCATCATTTGAGAACCAATTTTGAGCATTAATAAAGATGAATTTTGAGCATATTTCCATGATAATGATGAGCTAATTCTCGCGTAACCAAGGCATGGAGGAAGCTATTGTTGCATGAATAATTGGTAATTATTTTACTTTTCTCTAATTTTGCAATTTATAATTCACTCAAATTACTGCTTTGCAGAATTTTAATTATTTGCATAATTTTTCCTAATTTGTTGTGATTCAATTAGATAGGTTATGCTTTGGTTAGATAATCTATGCTTAAGGGATACAATTAATGTTTGAGAATATGCTTGATAATTTGTGAATTAAGAAAAAGAGATTTTAAAAATAATTAGAGTTTTGGAATTTTTATCATCATTTATTCATGTGTAATAGTGGAATCTAGTGTCTTGGTTATTTTCACTCTAAAAAAACAAATTTGGATTAAAATTTTCTCTACTTTTAGTTTAAATAAATCTAGCTTTCACAAGTCTTACGAACTCATTCTTACCACTATTTAAAATTACATCAATCTTCTAACAAAGTATTTGGTAATGACTCCTCGACTAATGTTCCTATCATGTTGACCTCTTCTATGCTCGAGTCATCTAGTTCAGAGGGTAGCTTACTAATATGAAAAATGTTCAGCTCAATGGTCATGTTACCAAAAGACAAATTCATAATACCGTTTCGACAGTTGATGATCGCATTGGATGTAGCTAAAAACGGGCGACCTAGAATTACCGTTATCTGGTTCTCTGGGTCAGGGACAGGTTGGGTATCTAGGATAACAAAATCTACTAGATAAATAAACTTGTCAACCTCAATAAGAACATCCTCGATCACACCACGAGGAATTTTTACGGACCTATCAGCTAACTGAAGTGTTATCTGGGTAGGTTTCATCTCACCAAGTCCTAGCTTAAGGTACACATGGTATGGGAGTAAGTTCACACTGGCTCCTAAGTCAAGCAGCGCTTTCTCAAAACGGAATTTCCCTATTATACAGGCAATGGTAGGGGACCTGGGTCTTTATACTTAGGAGTAGTAGTATTCTGAATAATAGAACTCACATGACTAGCTAGGAAGGCTTTCTTATGGACACTGAGCTTACGCTTTCGCGTACACAAGTCCTTAAGGAACTTGGCATAAGGAGGAATCTGCCTAATTGCATCTAATAATGGAAGGTTGATAGTTACCTGCTTAAAAACCTCCAAAATATCATTAAAAGTGAACTCCTTCTTAGTTCGCACTAGTCACATGGTGCTTCGAATACAGTTTCTAAGATATCCCACGCATCTTTAGACCGAGTGCACGTAGTCACATGGTACTGAAGATCTGGGGTAATGGCATGAATAATAGCATTTAAACCGTCAGAATTTTGCTTTGCAGCGAGAATCTCGTTAGGTTTTTATCTACCAATATCCTTTGCAATAGAAACACCGTCTACTATAACCATTGGAGGATCATAGCCATTAACAACATAAACCCATGATTGAAAATCACGCGCTTGAAGAAAGGGACGCATAGCAATTTTCCACCATAAGTAATTCAAGCCATCGAAGACGGGCGGTACGTTTATAGAGACAACACCTCTGTCCATAGAGTCAGATCGTTACAAACACAGACTTATGAGGACTTAAACGTGTTTTCCTGCTCTGATAACAATTGAAAAAGCGGGGGTCTAACAACCACACCCAATATTTCGCTTAACAATCTATATGGACTAACCCTAATATACTTTCAAGAGAATAAACTAGACAGTCAGACTCAATCTTAAGAAAAGTATATCCAAGAGTTATATCTCTATTTCTCAATTCAATCTGCAATCAAACAAATAGGAATTTGCTAGCCCGATTGAATATAAGAAATAACTTGGACGGTATCAAAAACCAATATCCAAGTGTCAATCAATTTAATCAACCCAAAGGTCGGATTCACAATTGATTAAACTTACGCACAACCTGTGATATTTCAATTATATAGAAAATATAATGCGGAAAAGAAATAACACAGACTCCATAAATTTTGTTAACGAGGAAACCACAAATACAGAAAAAACCCGGGACCTAGTCCAGATTTGAACACCACACTATATTAAGCCGCTACAGACACTAGCCTACTACAAGTTAACTTCGGACTGGAATGTAGTTTAGCCCTAACCAATCTCACACTGATCAAGGTACAGTCGTATTCCTTACGCCTCATAATCCCAGCAGGACTCTACGCACTTGATTTCCTTAGCTGATCTCACCCACAACTAAGAGTTGCTACGACCCAAAGTCGAAGACTTGATAAACCAACCTGTCTCAAACAGTAAAGTCTATTGAATAGATAAATCTATCTCCCACAGAAATACCTAGAAGTTTTTGTTCCGTCTTTTGATAAATCAAGGTGAACAAGAACCAATTGATATACCAGACTTATATTCCCGAAGAACAGCCTAAAAATATTAATCACCTCATAATAATCTTAATCGTATGGTAGCGAAACAAGATATTGTGGAATCACAAACGATGAGACGAAGATGTTTGTGACTACTTTTTATCTTGCCTATCGGAGAATAAATCTCGAGCAAATCTTAGAGAAGATAGTACTCAATACGATTGAAAATAACAAGATTAGAACAGGCAACTACAAAGAAAATAGTTGGGTCTGGCTTCACAATCCCAGTGAAGTCTTCTAGTCGTTAACCTACAGGGTTTCATGAAAAACCTAAGGTTAAAGAAGAATTGACTCTAGTCGCAACTAGTATCACACAGGAGGTGTGGGGATTAGGTTTCCCAGTTGCTGGAGTTCTCCTTTATATATTCTTGAAATCAGGGTTTGCAATCAATGTTACTTTGGTAACAAAGCATTCAATATTGACCGTTAGATGAAAACCTGATTAGACTCAAGCTATTATTTTTCAACCGTTAGATCGAACTTAGCTTGTTATACATAAATGAAAAGTGACTTCATTTAGATATGGGTAATCGTACCTAAACGTGTACACCTTGTTGGCTCAATAATAGTTAACCGAAGTTAGCCATATGAACACTTTCATATCAACCATATTCATCTTAACCATAACTAGTTCAAATGACTCAAATGAAACTAGTTCTAGAGTTGTTCAATTGTTTATATTATCATAGAAGTATACAAGACACAATTGAAGCAAAATCGATTTTGATTCATTCGAATCAATTCATGAACATTATAGCCACGGTTTGCAAAAGATTGCATTCCTTATTATATAAATGTATTAGTTCATGAACAAACCGATTTTAGAACATAACCTACTCAAGTATGCGAATGGGTACGCATACCTAAGTGGTAAGATCAAGTTTGGGTTCACCAGTATGCGAACGGTTACGCATACCTTCCATAACCCAGTTGAATTTTCGGAACTTGAAACTCACGCCAGTACGCATACCGGTATGCGTACTAAGTTCCCGGACTTCCATAACCAACCAATACGCATACGGGTATGCATACCATGGTTCGCGGACTTGGACAACACATATGCAAGTACGCATACTGTGTTATATCCAATCATGGTTATTTGTTCTAAACTCCCATTTCAATCATTGAAACATTCTCGGAAGACGACAATAGCTGTCTCACGCAAACTATTAGCTTCAAAGCAATTTTCAAGTGATCGAATGAACAATACGAAACATTCCGAGTCTACATCAAATGACTGTCTCACATAAATCATGTAAGATGTTACAAGGAGATTTTCACATGATCATCTTTTAACTTTCGTCAAGAATATAAGATGAACTTGGTTAAAGCGAAAGCTTGCCAACACATATTTCGAGAAATATGTAAGCGAGTTAAACTCAGCTCGAAATATCAAATGTGTATAATCGAAGTCTATATAGCTATACGAATTTTGTCGCAAATAGGAGATAGAGTAGATAGACTTTTGAGTGATAGATGAGTTCAAGTCTCCACATACCTTTTGTTGATGAAGTTCCACAAGCTCCCCTTAGTAGTTCTTCGTCTTCAATCGATGAACGCCGTGAAGTCTAATTCTAAACTACACTTTCTATTCTTAATCCGAGACTTAGCTATAAGTAGACTAGAAATCAAGACTTATAGTTTTAGCAACTAAACTTGACAACAAGCTTGAGATAGCAACGCTTGCGAGTTCGACAGAGCAGTGCTCTAACAATCTCCCCCTTTGTCAATTTTAGTGACAAAACTATCAATATATATGGATTACAAAATAAAAAAACTTTGTAGCTTCTCATCCAAATGCTTGATTTCCTTGGTTCTTCAACATTACTCGAAATCTTCATCACTTCCAAGTACTCCAGTGATTCTGAACGTGTTCAACTCAGCATCATAGTTGTTGAAGATCCGTAGCTATAACAATGAGAAAATAGTAGCTCTCAATCATTGTTATAAAGTGTCATAGTATCATTACACAACATCAAAGTCCAATTGTATCACAACTTTGACAACAATAATTTGATGATATGTATCACTCCCCCTTAGTCAATACTTCATCTCACATGAAAACCACTCCCCCTTACATAATGATCTGTAAACCATATGTATTTGTGGTGTGAACTACACATTAATTCTCCCCCTTTTTGTCAATATAAATTTGCAAAGGTACGAAAACTAGTGGGATCATAATGAAATTCTCATAGAGATACTTCATGACTAAAAGAGAACATATCAACTTTGTTTCGATGATTTCACATAGTCGAAACTTAGTGTATTCATCAAGGAGTTTATAAAGATACAAGATAACTCCTATAATATTCCACAGCCGCACTCCCCGCAAAGATTTGGCAATTAAGCACAAGTTCAATTAAGAACTCTCCCCCATAAAATGTCATTCCCGAAAGAACAACAAGAGAGACCTTACTTTTACAAGAAAAGAAGGATTTCTTTGGACATTAACAAATTACATGGAACATGAATTTGTATCCATAAAACATGAATTTGTATCCATAAAACTCAACTAAATTAACCACAAGAGAACCCATGATTAATTTAATAGGAAATGCTCAACATAAGAGAACTTACGGAGCTACACAGTACTTTCACATAGAAGTGGATCAGGGAAATACCAATACTGCGGAATATTCAAAGATTCATTCTATTTTTCATCAATATTTGCATAAAGAAATATAATAGACTTAATCTTTGCAATCAAAAGTTCATCATATCTTCATCAATATTTGCATAATGACATAATAGGCTTAACTTTTGACATATATGGGACAATCATAGTTCACGGACGAAAACACACACATATCTCATATAAAAATTTGCAATATATAAAACCAATAAAGATTAATACTGCAAAATCATCTTCCAACTAAACTTTAGAATTTAAATAAATAAATCTAAAAACATTGCAAAATGAAAATCGCTGGCAATAGCTATGTGTACTCACAATAATGGCTATTCCAAACCCTAGTTATCCTTCTTAAAACAAAAGAATAAATTCTCATAAGAAGTTTCCTAGACATTAAGGCCTCTAAAAAATTCTTTATCGTCCCCGAACTCCTTGTCGTCAACAGCCATAGGAACATAAGGTTCATGAAGAAAGGAGTCAATTCCAACAAACCTTCTAAACTGATGTTGTTAGAGCATAGCTCGGTTGAACTCACTAAGCGTTGGTATGTCCAGCTTGGTTTTCATATTTTAGTGAATCAAAACTCATTTAAAGAGTCGCTTGATTATTTACTAGAGTAAACTTCGTATAGGTTAGCTAGAAAGTTACTAGGATATGAGACTTATAAGTATTACGTGAAGACTTGAAGAATGTGAAGAAGTAAGGAGCTACAACGACGACATCATCCTTCCACTTGAGGTTAGTAATATTTGACTTGAACTGTTTCATTCCTAACGTATCTTTCAAGTCGGGCATATTGAAAACATAACTGCGAAGCTGTGAATGATTATACTCTAGTTAGACATAGTATTAAGGAATTACAATACGAAGTATAACGTCTATCTTTTGAACTTCGTATATAAGACATCGACATAATCGTATGAATTCTATTGTGATTATGTATGGGTATGGGTGAAGATTTCATCCTAGGAAACAATGTTTTACATTCGTTTAAAGGAAGTACAATTCATAAATTTGTGTTATGAATCGAAAGGGAAATAGCTAGGCTTATTGGTATTGTTATTCATTGCAAATCTTTGGATTACCATTATGTGTGTTTAGTATAACCGCTCATAACTTGGTTATGTATCTTGGTAAAACTATTCACAAGGCCTGACTTTTGTATTGGTATGACTTTTATTAGTGAAACCGATCTTAAGTAATCACCTGAGATGGTATGATCGATTTGTTGTAATTGGTATGACCAACTCTAGACATTGGGGAACCGATCCTAGTAAGAGGTGCAACCGATCACAAGCAAATGGGAATCGATCTTTGTAAGAGGTGCAACAAGTTTTTAGTTATTGGGGAACCGATCCCATAAACATGTGCAACAAATACAAGTGAGATACCATATATATATGAGAATCGATCCTAGTACCTAGTCAACCAAGTTTTGGTAACTAGCGTGACTAATTCTAATACCCACATGGAGGTAAAACCGAAACTTGTTTTGGTAGAACCGTGAAACCCATGATTGGTGATTTGATAGGATAATCAATCACATAGTTCTTGGAAGTCAGATGAACCAATTCTAAACTTGTTTGGAAGTGTGGCAAATCGGTTCAAAGATTGTAAATATGAAAAAGAATTTACAAAGTAAAGATGTCGACATACTTTGAACACGTGCATTAATTCTTACCTTTTATTGTTCAAAGATATTCCTTAATAGCTAAAGGAGAATCCCGGATTGAAATAAATTGAGAATCTTTTAATTAAGGTTTTTAGTTTTATATGCTTTTAATTTTCCAGCAATTAAAATGCATATCTTTAGAAAATAAAAATTAGTAATGTGCATTTACTAGTTGGAGATTTTCTACTGAGATTTTCGGTCAATATTTGGACAGTGCATTTCCAGGAATTATGAAAACCGTTTTTTCCCTTATTGCATATCTTTGAGAATATTCGGTTTTGGAAATTCCTTGGTGTCCAAACTTCCTTGGTCTATAAATATTGAAGTTTGCATTTCAAGCAAACTAATCCTCAGAGCCGGTAAAACTACCTAGTTGTGTTGTTACTGGTGGAGCCGTCTATTTGGAGAGGAAAGTACCCTAATTAGGCGAAATCTCTTACGACCGCTCGTTTTAAAGATTTCTTTGGGATTGGGAAGCTCTACGAGTACCGTTGGTGGGAAACTAGATAATTGCAGTTTATCATTAGTTTTCGATTGATTTGATTGACTAACGGTTGTTGAACTTTGATTGCACCTAGTTTGTTTATGCTTGAGAATCTTCTCTTCTGATATAAGATTCACTCAAACTAGATCGAAGTTTCGACGGGAGATCTTTAGACTGTTTGTAGATCTAAATACGTCTTGTGATAATCCATTGTTAACAGACTCCATTCTGTGTGTGATTGATCACAAGAGATTCAAGTTGATTGTGTGCAGGTGTTTATTGAAGATCTAAGAAGATTTGAAGACGAAGAAGATTTCTGATATGGGTTCATAATCTTTGGTGTGCAGAATACTTGTTTCGGCTGGAAAGGGATCCAACTATAATCGGTTTATCTTTGTGATAGATTGGATTAATTAGTTGAGTAGATCGGCATCAATACGTTTCTTTGTGATTAAAAGTATTGATTGCAAAATCTTGAAAATTACTTTGGTAGTTGTTATTGGATAGATCTAAGGACCTGACAAAGGAGTTTATTGGGATAAACGGAAGAGCCTTTTGTCAAACTCATATCACGTTGTTTGAAAAGAGTTGTTACCGAACAGATTTGTTGTTCCTTTACTATTTGGAATATGAACCAAAGGAATTGTTCCAAGTGCGTGACTTACTGCAAGTTGGAGGCGCAGGGATACATACGGAACTAGGTGAACTATAGGTTTAGTTGCTTGGTCTCAACTATACGAAGTTGGTTTTGATTTTGTATAGCGGCTTAATCCTGAGAGTATTCAATTATGGACAAGGTCCCAGGGTTTTTTTGCATTTGTTGTTTCCTCGTTAACAAAATCTTGTTGTGTCTTTTACTTTTCTATTTCCGCAATTATAATTGTTTTATTATAATTTGAAGTAAAATACACAAACGTTAATTCCTATTTACTTGATAGCAATCCTATTGTGTTTGGTTAAGTCCGAACCTATTATAAAGTAAACATACTTCGTTGTTGTATTGTCTCGATATTGTATCCACATAGTCAATCACACAAGTTATCTTGTTGTCGTATTGCCTCAATCTCGTATCCATAGGCGATCACACGAAGTGTGAACCGATTAGTTGTATTGTCTCGACTCAGTCCATAGACAATCACTTTCGGAGAAAGGACTTATAGGTGGAAAAGTTTTAGATTGAGGTATATTTGGGTACCCTCGTCTTTTCTGATGCCGAACCAGGGCCTTCTGAATTTCGAGAGTCCTCAAGACAATAACCTTTATTTGCTGAATCTCATTTCTTGTTTCCTTCAACTCTTCAAGAAGGAACAACTCTTGGTTTCCTCACATTCCTCCTTTTTCTTTTCAAAGTTGAAGGTACAAGAGATTTTTCTTTTTCCTTCATGATTGATGGATTAACAATCATATTAACATCTTTCCCATCGGAAGACATAATGCTTGGATTCTCCATACCAGTATGAGATTGTGAGAGGAATTCACAAATCAGGCTCAACAAGCAATCTTGTGATAAAAAAGAGTTTTCAGAGAAGGAAAAAGGAATGTAGGGTTACGGAACCTTGATACACTAAAAGGATTCACGTACGCACAACTCACAACCCTAAAGAAGGCAGAATTGTCGATTTTAACCCTCTTTTATTGATCAAACAGAGAAAGCCCTTTCAATATCAATTAGATATGAAAAGATGGAAGAATTCCAAACTGGCGAAAACGAAACCAAGGAAAAATAACAAAACAAAAAATATTTTATCTTTTCCTAAGGCCTGAAGTGTGCAACCCCTTGTCTCTTTTGAACCAGGCACATGAGACAAGAAACACAACCAACACAATTAAGTTGTGCTGGGGTGAACAATAATCTGTCCACCATAACCTTCTTGAACGGAATTCTTAAAACTCTGTTTAACAGACTTTTTAGACCGTACTATTTTCTCTAGAGGTCTACTCTTATCTTTGGAAATTAACTTCTTTGAAGAAGAAATATGTTTACATACCTCAGACGACTTCTGAACAAGTTTGAGCTTGTTTTCTAATCGATTTGCTCTTCGTTGAAGTTTATTGACATATCTTATCTTATGTTTGTACTTGAAACAGTTAGAGAGTTCATGACCTTTAATAGTACAATAAGAACATGTCAATAAAGAGGATGGTTCAGACCCCATAGCTGTGCAAGCTATTAGACAAACGGTAGAACCTAAAAATTTAGAAATACAATTTCCAGTAGACAATGAGAAATCCATTTTATCCTCTAAAGTGGTTGAAGTTTCTCCCGGAAGAATACCGAGGTTGATGTACGTATTGCTACAATTATCAAAATCAATATTTTCACAAAGGAGTGCAACACTTGATTTTTTGTCTTCATTAGAATCATAGTGATTAGACATTTCATCAAGAGTTGCAGCAAGACCTTTGTTTCCAGTGTATTTTCTACGATTCGGACACTCATTTTCAAAATGACCAAAACCCTTACACTTGAAGCACTGTGGCATATCCTCGTCATCAGTATCGTCAGTATCCCTATTTTTAGGAGGAACACGATTATGAGGTTTAACTGATGACTTAGGTTTATCTCTGACAAACCGTTTACTTCTCTTCAAAAGAATATCTCTAAACTGTCTTGTGATCAAAGAGACCGACTTGTCAAGATCTTTATCTGATGAATCAGTCTCATAAGGATCATCTTCAGAGATGCCAACACTTTTACTTTTATCAAGTAATTTAGTGTTCTTTTGTGCTTTGAAAGCAATATCCTTTCCATATTTGGATATATGCTCATGATCAAAGATCTTTAACTTCCCAACCAGAGTATTTATGGATAAAGTATTAAGGTTATTTCCTTCAACGATGGCATGTTTCTTAGAATCGTATTTGGCTGGCAACGATCTGAAAATTTTAATCACAATGTCCTTTTCAGGAATAGTCTTACCCAATGCAAAAGATGCATTAACAATTTCAGACACTTTGTGATTAAACTCATCAAATGAATCTTCATCAGCCATACGAATTTTTTCCCAATCAGAGTTTAGGTTTTGAAGCCTAGCTTCCTTTTCAGAGGTATGCCCTTCGAATACAGTCTCTAAGATATCCCACGCATCTTTAAACCGAGTGCACGTAGTTACATGGTGCTGAAGATCTGGGGTAATGGCATGAATAATAGCATTTAAACCGTCATAATTTTGCTTTGCAGCGAGAATCTCGTTAGGTTCATATCTACCAATATCCTTTGCAATAGAAACACCGTCTACTATAACCATTGGAGGATCATAGCCATTAACAACATAAACCCATGATTGAAAATCACGCGCTTGAAGAAAAGCACGCATAGCAATTTTCCACCATAAGTAATTCAAGCCATCGAAGACTGGCAGTACGTTTATAGAGACAGCACCTCTTTCCATAGAGTCAGATCGCTACAAACACAGACTTATGAGGTCTTAAACGTGTTTGCCTGCTTTGATAACAATTGAAAAAGCGGGGGTCTAACAACCACACCCAATATTTCGCTTAACAATCTATATGGACTAACTCTAATATACTTTCAAGAGAATAAACTAGACAGTCAGACTCAATCTTAAGAAAAGTATATCCAAGAGTTATATCTCTATTTCTCAATTCAATCTTCAATCAAACAAATAGGAATTTGCGAGCCCGATTGAATATAATAAATAACTTGGACAGTATCAAAAACCAATATCCAAGTGTAAATAAATTTAATTAACAACCCAAAGGTCGGATTCACAATTGATTGAACTTACGCACAACCTGTGATATTTCAATTATATAGAAAATATAATGTGGAAAAGAAATAACATAGACTCCATAAATTTTGTTAACGAGGAAACCGTAAATGCAGAAAAACCCAGGGACCTAGTCCAGATTTGAACACCACACTGTATTAATCCGCTACATACACTAGCCTACTACAAGTTAACTTCGGACTGGAATGTAGTTGAGCCCTAACAATTCTCACACTGATCAAGGTACAGTCGCATTCCTTACGCCTCTGAATCCCAGCAGGACTCTACACACTTGATTCCCTTACCTGATCTCACCCACAACTAAGAGTTGCTACGACCCAAAGTAGAAGACTTGATAAACCAATCTGTCTCACACAGAGAAGTCTATTGAATAGATAAATCTATCTCCCACAGAAATACCTAGAAGTTTTTGTTCCGTCTTTTGATAAATCAAGATGAAAAAGAACCAATTGATATACTAGACTTATATTCCCGAAGAACATCCTAAAAATATCAATCACCTCACAATAATCTTAATCGTATGGTAGCGAAACCAGATATTATGGAATCATAAACGATGAGACGAAGATGTGTGTGACTACTTTTTATCTTGCCTATCAGAGAATAAATCTCGAGCAAATCTTAGAGAAGATAGTACTCAATATGATAGAAAACAACAAGATTAGAACACGCAACTACAGAGAAAATAGTTGGGTCTGGCTTCACAATCCCAATGAAGTCTTCAAGTCGTTAGCCTATAGGGTTTCGTGAAAAACCTAAGGTTAAAGGAGAATCGACTATAGTCGCAACTAGTATCACATAGGAGGTGTGGGGATTAGGTTTCCCAGTTGCTAGAGTTCTCCTTTATATAGTCTTCAAATCAGGGTTTGCAATCAATGTTACCTTGGTAACAAAGTATTCAATATTCACCGTAAGATGAAAAACTGATTAGACTCAAGCTAATATTTTTCAACCGTTAGATCAAACTTAGCTTGTTACACACAAATGAAAAGTGACTTCATTTAGATATGGGTAACCGTACCTAAACGTGTGCACCTTGTTAGCTCAACAATATATCAACCTTATTCATCTTAACCATAAATAGTTCAAATTACTCAAATGAAACTAGTTCTAGAGTTGTTCAATTGTTTATATTCTCATAGAAGTATACAAGACACAATTGAAGCAAAATCGATATTTATTTATTCGAATCAATTCATGAACATTATAGGCACGGTTTGCAAAAGATTGCATTCCTTATTATATAAATGTATTAGTTCATGAACAAACCAATTTTAGAATATAACCTACTCAGTATGCGAACAGGTAAGCATACCTAAGTTGCCGGTCCAAGTTTGGATTTGCCAGTATTCGAACGGGTACGCATACCTTCCAAAACTCAGTTGAATTTCCGGAACTTGAAAATCACGCCAATACGCATACCGGTATGCATACTAAGTTCCCGGACTCCCATAACAAACCAGTACGCATACGGGTATGCATACCATGGTTCCCGAACTTGGACAACACATATGCAAGTACGCATACTGTGTTATATCCAATCATAATTATTTGTTCTAAACTCCCATTTCAATCATTGAAGCATTCTCGGAAGACGACAATAGCTGTTTCACACAAACTATTAGCTTCAAAGCAATTTTAAAGTGATCGAATGATCAATAAGAAACATTCCTAGTCTACATCAAATGACTGTCTCACAGAAATCATGTAAGATGTTACAAGGCGATTTTCACATGATCATCTTTTGACTTTCGTCAAGAATATAAGATGAACTTTGTTAAATCGAAAGCTTACCAACACATATTTCGAGAAATATGCAAGCGAGTTAAACTCAGCTCGAATTATCAAATGTGTATAATCGAAGTCTATATAGCTATACGACTTTTGTCTCAAATAGGAGATAGAGTAGATAGACTTTTGAGTGTTAGATGAGTTCAAGTCTCCACATACCTTTTGTTGATGAAGTTCCACAAGCTCCCCTTAGTAGTTCTTCGTCTTCAATCGATGAACGCCGTGAAGTATAATGCTAAACTACACTTTCTATCATAATCCGAGACTTAGCTATAAGTAGACTAGAAATCAAGACTTATAGTTTTGGCAACTAAACTTGAAAATAATCTTGAGATAGCAACGCTTGCGAGTTCGACCGAGCAGTGCTCTAACAACCGATCCTAGTGATTAGTGTAATTGATCCTACCTGATTATTTTTATTGGGTAATATCGATACCTACCTGATTATTTTTATTAGGTAATATCGATTCCTACCTGATTACTTTTATAAGGTAGAATCAATTACCTAAAGATGTCAACATACTTTGAACACGAACAGTAACTCTTATCTTTTATTGTTCAAAGATATTCCTTAATTACTCAAGGAGATCCCAGTCCGAAATAAATTAAGAATCTTTTAATTAAGGTTATTAGTTTTATATGCTTTAATTACCAGGAATTAAATGCATATCTCTAGAGAATAAAAATTAGTAATGTGCATTTACTAATTGGAGATTTTATATTGAGAGATTTCGGAAAATATTGGACAAAGCATTTCCAGGAATTATGAAAACCGATTTAGGAATTTATTGCATATCTTGAGAATAATTCGGTTTTAGAAATTCCTTGGTGTCCAAACATCCTTGGTCTATAAATACCTAAGTTTGCATTTCTAGCAAACTATCCTAAGAGCCAGGCAAACTTCATTTTTTTTGTTCTTTCTGGTTGAGCCGTCTATCCAGAAAGGAAAGTACCCTAATTAGGCGAAATCTCTTACGACCGCTCGTTTAAAGACTTTTGTGGGATCAAGAAGCTCTACGAGTACCATTGGTGGGAAACTAGATAATTACAATTTATTAGTTTTCGATTGATTTGATTGACTAACGGTTGTTGAACTTTGAATGCACCTAGTTTGTTTATTCTTGAGAATCTTCTCTTCTGATATAAGATTCACTCAAACTAGATCGAAGTGTCGACGGGATCTTTAGAACTGTTTGTAGATCTAAAGACATCTTGTGATAATCCATTGTTAACAGACTCCATTCTGTGCATGATTGATCACAAGAGATTCAAGTGGTGTTGTGCAGGTTTAATTGAAGATTAAAGAAGATTTGAAGACGAAAAAGATTTGTAATTGGTTTCTCATATCTTTGTGTAGCATAAACCTTGATCGGCTGGGATCCGACTAGAATCGTATTTATTTGATTGATTAGTTGCGTTAGATCGGTAACACCTAATAGTTCTCTTGAGATCTATTTTGGTTGTTACAAATCCGAATCTTATTACTTAGGTAATAGAGATTGGATTGATCTAACCAGGCAAAGGAGTTTATTAGTGTAAACGGAAGAGCCTTTGCATATGACTTGAGATATCTGTTGTTACCAAACAGATTTGTTGTTCATTTACTGTTTGGAATACGATCCAAAGGAATTGTTCCAGTGCGTGCACTTATTAAATGTCGGAAGCGCAGGGATACTGAAGAAACTAAGTCAACTAGGTTTAGTTGCTTGGTCTTAACTATACGAAGTTGGTTTAGATTTTGTATATCGGCTTAATTATGAGAGTATTCAATTCTAGACTTGGTCCCGGGGTTTTTCCGCATTAGCGGTTTCCTCATTAACAAAACCGTGTTGTGTCTTTTACTTTTCTATTTCCGCAAATATAATTGTTTATTATAATTAGAAGTAAAATACACAAACGTTAACTTCGTATTACTTCATAGTGATCCTATAGAGTTTGGTTAAGTCCGAACCTATTATCAAGTAATCACACTTTGATTGTTGTATTGTCTCGATCTCGTATCCATAGACGATCACACAAAGTGTGAATACCGATTTGTCGTATTGTCTCGACTTTGTCCATAGACAATCACTTTCGGTAAGAGGACTTGTAGGTGGATAATTTAAATATTGTGGTTTATTTGGGTACCCTCGCCTTTTCAGTATGCGCACTTGTGTGCTAACTGTTGCAAGTTATTCCAAGTCCGGGAACCATAGTATGCATACCCGTATGCGTACTGGTTTGATAGTTGAAGTCCAGGAACTTAGTATGCATTCCCGTATGCGTACCGTCGTAACATTTCAAGTCCGGGAATTCAACTGAGTTTGGTTGTATGACAGTATGCGTACCCGTTCGCATACTGGCAAACCAAGACCAAGTCTGGCTACTTAGGTATGCGCACCCGTTTGCATACTTGAGTGGGTTAAGTTCTAAATCGGTTTGTTCATGAACTAATACATTTATATAATAAGGAATGCAATCTTTTACAAACCTTGGTTATAATGTTCATGAATTGATTCGACTGAATCAAAATCGATTTTGCTTCAATTGTGTCTTGTATACTTCTATGAGAATATAAACAATTAAACAACTCTATAACTAGTTTCATTTGAGTCATTTGAACTAGTTGTGATTGAGATGAACAAGGTTGATATGAAAGTGTTCATATGGCTAACTTCGGTTAACTATTGTTGAGCCAACCAAGTGTACACGTTTAGGTATGGTTACCCAAATCTAAATGAAGTCACTTTTCATTTGTGTATAACAAGCTAAGTTCGATCTAACGGTTGAAAGATATTAGCTTGAATCTAATCAGGTTTTCATCTAACGTTGAATATTGAATGCTTTATTACCAAGGTAGCATTGATTGCAAACCCTGATTTGAAGACTATATAAGGGAGAACTCTAGCAACTGGGAAACATAATCCCCACACCTCTTGTGTGATACTAGATGCGACTAGATTCGATTCTCCTTTAACCTAGGTTTTTCTAAAACCATTATAGGTTAACGACTTAAAGACTTCCTTGGGATTCTGAAGCCAGACCCAACTATTTTCTCTGTAGTTGCATGTTCTGATCTTACTTTGTTTTATCTTCTTTAAGATTTGCTCAAGATTCAATCTCCGGAAGGTAATATAAAAAGTAGTCACAAACATCTTCATCTCATCATTTGTGATTCTACAATATCTTATTTCGCTACCATATGATTAAGATTATTGTGAGGTGATTGATATTACTATGATGTTCTTCAGGAATATGAGTCCGGTATATCAATTGGTTCCTGTTCACCTTGATTTATCAAAAGACGGAACAAAAAACTCATAGGTATTTATGTGGGAGACAGATTTATCTATTCAATAGACTTTTCTGTGTGAGACAAATTTGTTTATCAAGTCTTCGACTTTGGGTCGTAGCAACTTTTAGTTTTGGGTGACATCAGCTAAGGGAATCAAGTGCGTAGAGTCCTGCTGGGATTCAGAGGCGTAAGGAACAAGATTGTACCTTAATCAGTGTTAGAATTGTTAGGGCTCAACTACATTCCAGTCTGAAGTTAACTTGTAGTAGGCTAAAGTATGTAGCGGCTTAATACAGTGTGGTGTTCAAATATGGACTAGGTCCTAGTGTTTTTTTGCATTTGCGGTTTCCTCATTAATAAAATTTCTGGTGTCTGTGTTATTTCTTTTCCTCATTATATTTGTTTATATAATAAAAATATCACAGGTCGTGCGTAGTTCAATCAATTAGATAATCCAACCTTTGGTTGTTGATATAAATTGATTGGCACTTGAACATTGGTCTTTGGTACCGTTCAAGTTGTTTCTCTTAATAATCATCCTTGCGGATTTTTATCGGTTTGATTTGCTGATTACATTGAGAAACAGAGATATAACTCGTGGATGTATTTTCATTGATTGAGTCTGAATGTCTAGTTGATTCTCTTGGAAATATATTGGAGTTAGACCATACAGATTGTCGAAATGAAATATTGGGTGTGGTTGTTTGACCCCCGCTTTTTCAATTGGTATCAGAGCAGGCAAACACGTTTTAGACCTCATAAGTCTGTGTTTGTAGCAATCTGACTCTATGGACAGAAATGTTATCTCTATAAACGTACCACCAGTCTTCGATGGATCGAATTATCTATGGTGGAAAATTGCAATGCGTGCCTTTTTTCAAGCGCGTGATTTTTAATCATGGGTTCGTGTAGTTAATGGCTATGATCCTCCGGTTGTTGCAGAAGGCGATGTTACTGTTCCGAAGGATATTGGTGCTTATGATCCAGCCGAGATTCTTGCTACAAAGCAAAATTCTGATGGATTAAATGCTATCTTCCATGCAGTTACCCCAGATCTTCAGCACCATGTGACTACGTGCACTAAGTCTAAAGAAGCCTGGTATATCTTAGAAACTGTATTCTAAGGAAATTCCTCTGAGAAAGAAGCTAGGCTTCAAAACCTAAATTCTGATTGGGAAAACCTTCGTATGGCTGATGAGGATTCATTTGATGAGTTTAATCACAAAGTGTCTGAAATTGTAATGCATCTTTTGCGTTGGGTAAGACTATTCGTGAAAAGGACATTGTGATGAAAATTCTCAGATCGTTGCCAGCCAAATACGATTCTAAGGCATGTCATCGTTGAAGGAAATAACCTTAATACTTTATCCAGAAATACTCTTGTTGGGAAGTTAAAGATCTTTGATCATGAGCATACATCCAAATCCGGGAAGGATATTGCTTTCAAAGCACAAAAGAACACTAAATTGCTTGACAAAAGTAAAAGGGTTGGCAACTCTGTTATTGATCCTATTGAGACTGATTCATCAGATGATGATCTTGACAACTCAGTTTCACTGATCACAAGACAGTTTAGGGATCTTCTTTTGAAGAGAAGTAAACGGTTCATCAGATATAAACCACGGTCATCAGTCAAACCTCATGACCGTGCTCCTCCTAAAAATAGGGACACCGTCGATAGTGATGATGAGGATATACCATAGTGCTTACTGTGTAAAGGTTTTGGTCATTTTGCTAATGAGTGTCCAAATCGTAGGAAATACACTGGGAACAAAGGTCTTGCTGCAACTCTTGATGAGATGTCTGATCACTATGATTCAGATGAAGATGAAAAGTCAAGTGTTGCACTCCTTGGTGAAAATATTGATTTTAATAATTGTAGCAATACGTACATCAATCTTGATATTCTTCATGGAGAAACTTCATCAACCACTATGGAGGATAAAATGGATTTTTCCCTGCCTACTGAAGATCCTATTTCACATGTTTAAGGTACCTCAATTTTTGTAGCAGCATGCTCATCTATGGTGTCTTAACCATCCTCCATATTGACATGTTCTTATTGTGCTTTTACGGGTCATGAATTCTCTAAGTGTTACAAGTACAAACATAAAATAAGATATGTCAATAAACTTCAACGGAGAGTAAATCGATTAGCAAACAAGCTCAAACTTGTTCAGAAGTCCAATACACCCGAGGTAAGTAAAAAACTCAATCCCTCTCCGAAAAAGTTAACTTATAAAGAATTAATTAGACCTCTCCGGAAAAGAACAAGGTCTAAACATTTTGTTAAAAAGGGTATTAAGAATTCCGTACGAGAAGTGTATAGTAGACATATTATTGTTCACCCCAACACAACATAATTGTGTTGAAAGGCGTCTTGTCTCATGTGCCTGACTTCAAAGAGACAAGAGTTTGCACAGTTCAGGCTTTAGGAAAAGAATTGTTTTTCTTTTTTCTTGGTTGCTGTTTTCTGGAATTCTGTTGATCTTTTCATATCATAAGTTGGTACTGAAAAGAATTTCCTTTTTCATTAATAGAGGGTTAAAATCGACAATTCTACCTTCTTTAGGGTTATGATTTGGTTGTACGTGAATCCTACTCTGTTTATAGGTTCTGTAACCCAACATTCCTTTTTCCTTCCCTGAAAAACTCTTTTTATCACAAGATTGCTTGTTGAGCTTTATTTGTGTATTTCTTTCACAATTCCATACTTGTATGGAGACTCCAAGTATCATGTCTTCTGATAAAAAAAATGTTAATATGATTGTTAAGCCATCAATCATGAAGGAAAAAGATAAGTCTCCTTCCTCCACAACTTTGAAGAGAAAAAGGAAGAATCTGAAGAAACCAATGGCTATCCCCTCTAATCTTCAGAAGTTTTTTGGTGTTCTTGAAGAGTTGAAGGAAATAAGGAAGGAGATTCAACAAATAAAGGGTATTGTTTTAAGGACTCTTGAAATTCAGAAGGCCCTAGTTCGGCATCTGAAAATGCGGGGGTACAACAACCACACCCAATATTTCGTTTGGCAATCTGAATAGACAAACTCCAATATACTCTCAAGAGAATCAACTAGACAGTTAGACTCAATCTAGACAAAAGTATATCAAAGAGTTTTATATCTATATCTCTCAATTCAATCTGCAATCAGCAAATAGAAATTTGCGAGCCCGATTGAATATAAGAAAAATAACTTAAACGGTACCAAAGACCAATGTTCAAGGATCAATCAATTTCAATCAACAACCAAAGGTAGTATTTCCCAATTGATCGATTCAACGCACAACCTGTGATATTTCAATTATATAACAAAATATAATGCGGAAAAGAAATAACACAGACACCAGAAGTTTTGTTAACGTGGAAACCGTAAATGCAGAAAAACCCCGGGACCTAGTCCAGATTTGAACACCACACTGTATTAAGCCGCTACAGATACTAGCCTCCTACCAATGAACTTCGGACTGGACTGTATTTGAACCCTAATCAATCGCACACTGATTCAAGGTACAGTTGCGCTCCTTACGTCTCTGATCCCAGCAGGATACTATGCACTTGATTCCCTTAGCTGATCTCACCCACAACAAAGAGTTTCTACGACCCAAAGTCGAAGACTTGATAAACAAATCTGTCTCACACTGAAAAGTCTATTGGAATAGATAAATCTGTCTCCTACAGAAATACCTACGAGTTTTGTTCCGTCTTTTGATAAATCAAGGTGCACAGCAACCAATTGATAAACCGGACTTATATTCCGGAAGAAAAACCAAGTATTATCAATCACCTCACAATAATCTTAATCGTAAGGTAGCGAAACAAGATATTGTGGAATCACAAACGATGAGACGAAGATGTTTGTGACTACTTTTTATCTTGCCTATCGGAGAATAAATCTCGAGCCAATCTTAAAGAAGATAGTACTCAAATACGATAGAAACAACAAGATGAAATCATGCAACTACAGAGCAAATAGTTGGGTATGGCTTCACAATCCCAATGAAGTCTTTAAGTCGTTAATCTATAGGGTTTCGTGAAAAACCTAAGGTTAAAGGAGAATCGACTCTAGCTTATACAACTAGTATCACACAGGAGGTGTGGGGATTAGGTTTCCCAGTTGCTAGAGTTTTCCTTAATATAATTTTCAAATCAGGGTTTGCAATCTAAGTTACCTTGGTAACAAAGCATTCAATATTCACCGTTAGATGAAAACCTGATTAGATACAAGCTAATATCTTTCAACCGTTAGATCGAACTTAGCTTGTTATACACAAATGAAATATACCCTCATTTAGGTTTATGTAACCGTACCTAAACGTGTACACCATGTTGGCTCAACCGTAGTTAACTGACGTTAGATATATGAACACTCTCACATCAACCATATTCATCTTAACCATAACTTGTTCAAATGACTCAAATGAAACTAGTTAAAGAGTTGTTCAATTGCTATATTCTAATAGAAGTATAAAAGAACACAATTGAAGCAAAATTGGTTTGATTCACTCGAATCAATTCAAGAACATTATAGCCACGGTTTGCAAAGAATGCATTCTTTAATATATAAATGTATTAGTTCATGAACAAACCAATTCTATAACTCTAACCACTCAAGTATGCAAACGGGTACGCATACTTAAGTAGCCGGTCTGAATTTGGGTTCGCCAGTATGCGAACGGGTATGCATACTTGGTACACTTCCAAATCCCAGCATAAATTCCCGGACCTATACCTTACGCAAGTATGCGTACCGGTATGTGTACTTGGTACACGGAATTTCACAACTACAAGTATGCATACGGGTATGCATACTTTAGTTTCGGTCATAGATCACATACATGCAAGAATGCACATCATGTTTATAATCCAATGATGGTTAAGTATTCTAAACTCTATTTCAATCATTGAAACTTTCTTAGAGGATGACAATAGCCGTTTTCACACACTATTAGAATCAAAGCAATTTTCAAGATATTGAAATAATCATAACGAAACATTCCAAGTCTACACCAAATGATTGTATCACACAAACCATGTAAGATGTTACTCGGAGATTTTCACATGATCATCTTTTGACTTTCATCAAGTATATAAGATGAACTTGGTTGAAGCGAAAGCTTACCAGCACATATTCCGAGAAATATGTAAGCGAGTTAATCTCAGCTCGAAATCTCAAATGTGTATAATCGAAAACTATCGTAATACGACTTTTGTCTCAATATATGCGATAGAGTAGAAAAAGACTTTCCAAGTGATAGATGAGTTTTAGTCTCCACATACCTTTTGTTGATGAAGTTCCACAGGCTCGCCTTAGTAGTTCTTCGTCTTCAAATGATGAACGTCGTGAAGTCTAAGGCTCAATTACACAATCTATGTCCTAGTCCGAGACATATATAAGTAAACTAGAAATCGAGACTTATAGTTTTGATCACTAACATTGACAAACAAGCTTGAGATAGCAACGCTTGCGAGTTCGACTGAGCAGTGCTCTAACAACATCAGTCATGAAGGTTTGTTAGAATTGAATCCTTTCTTCATGAACCTTATGTTCCAATGGCTGTTGACGACAAGGAGTTCGGGGACGATAAAGAATTTTTCAGATTTCTTATTATCTAGGAAACTTCTTATGAGAATTTATTCTTGTGTTTTAAGAAGGATAACTAGGGTTTGGAATAGCCTATATTGTGATTACACATTGCTATTGCCAACGATTTTCATCTTGCAATGTTTTTAGATTTATTTATTTAAATTCTAAAGTTTATTTGGAAGATGATTTTGCAGTATTAATCTTTATTGGTTTTATATATTGCAAAAAATTATTATGGGATACGTGTGTTTGCGTCTGTGAACTAAGATTGTCCCATATATGTCAAAAGTTAAGTCTATTATGTCATTATACAAATATTAATGGAAGATATAATGAAGGGCTATTTTGTGTTTCCTCCCCTCCCAAGATCGCTAATTAACTTTTCCTCCCCAAATAGATTAAAATTAGTGTTTCCTCCCATCGTTAGTTTTTCCATCCATCGCTCAGTTAGATGAGTCAGCAGTCGTGTACGCGTGTCAAGGACATAAAATTTTATGACGAACTACCTAAAATTCCCTCATCTTCTTCCCCAAACCTTTTTAAGTCTGTTCATTTCCTTTGTTCTGGATTTTTTTTTCATTTCATTTTCTTTGTTCTGTTTCGGTAGGTAGATGCTCCTGCTCTGAAAACCCACTGTTGTTCGATAAAATCATCATCATCTATAGCCCATCTCAAATCAAACCATAGATCCAAATTCAAAGACCGGGTTTCTATTTGGTTGAATTCATTCAATGATCAATTAAGGGCCCATCAATTAATTAATCCATTAAGTCTCTCTTTAATTAAATCAAACACAATTTGAAATATCTTCAAGTGAAGATCCTGTTATTGTTCCATAAAAACAACAAAATAAGCTTCTTTGAAGCCATTATTAACTTCCATTATGGAAGATAAGCTGAAGTGGGTTTTGCCTAAAATCGATCTTGATTAAACGGTGATTAACAACAACCATGGATTTGAGGATATCTGGATGTGATTGAAATTGGGTTTCATTTAAAATACTCAATAAAGAAAAAATGAACAACTGGTGGGTGGTGGTGACGGAATTCGTTTATCGGCTGAAATTGGGTTCTTATATGCACTGAAATTGAGTCGAAGCAATAGATGAAACTGTTGATGCTTTGATGGACAGGAATCGGTGATGTTGCCGAGATTGAGATAGTTTGGAATAAAAATTGATGTTATGCTAATTGGGAAAGAAATAATTTTGGATATTGAGGTTTGCTGGTGTTCATTAAATTGGGTATAACCCATTTGCAGAACTGGTGCAGCGAAGATGGAGAGGGGTATGTATGTTAGCCGGAGTTGGGAGAAGGATCTATCAGTAACTGAAACCAATTTGCTCTCTGAGCCTCCCTCCCTTTGTTGTAAATTAGGGATACAAATCAGAGAAATTGTGTGTATGGGGGGGGGGGGGGTGGGGGGGGGGGGGGCGGGTGGGGGGGGGGGGGGGGTGAATACGACCTCTTCACTAGCTTACCGGTATGAGAAAGGATAACATAGTCTTGATTGGAAGTGAATCTGTTATAAAAAACGTAGTGATCTTCCATGGATTTAGCGATTTGGGGAAATTATCTTTGGTTTCATTAACTGAAGAAGATACGGGTATTTTGGGAACTATATGCGACACGTGTATGTTTTTACCACGTGTACAATAGTGCTGACTCAGATAACTGAGCAAGGGATGGAAAAACTAACGATGGGAGGAAACACTAATTTTAATCTATTTGGGGAGGAAACGCTAATTAGCGATCTTGGGAGGGGAGGAAACTCAAAATAGCCCTAGAATGAACTTTTAATAACAAGGATTAAGTCTATGATATCATTATGCAAATATTGATGAAAATAGAATGAATCTTTGAATATTCCGCAGTATTGATCTTTCCCTGATTCACTTCTATGTGAAAGTATTGTACGGCTCCGTAAGTTTCTTATGTTGAGCATTTCCGATTAAATTAATCATGGGTTCTCTTGTGGTTAATTTAATTGAGTTTTTCTGGATACAAATTCATGTTTCATGTAATTTGTTATTGTCCAAAGAAATCCTTCTTTTCTTGTGAAAGTAAGGTCACTCTTGTTATTCCTTTCGGGAATGACATTTTATGGGGGAGATTTCTTAATTGAACCTGTGCTTAATTGCCAAATGTGGGGAGTGCGGCTGTGGAATATTGTAGGAGTTTTCTTGTATCTTTATAAAATCCTTGATGAATACACTAAGTTTCGACTATGTGAAATCATCGAAACAAAGTTGATATGTTCTATTTTAGTCATGAAGTATCTCTATGAGAATTTCATTATGATCCCGCTAGTTTTCATAACTTTGCCAATTTCTATTGACAAAAAGGGGGAGAATTATTGTGTAGTTCACACTACAAATAAATATGGTTTACGGATCATTATGTAAGGGGGAGTGGTTTTCATGTGAGATGAAGTATTAACTGAGGGGGGAGTGATACATATCACCGTAGTATTATTGCCAAAGTTGTGATACAATTGAACTTTAATGCTGTGTAATAATACTATGACAATGTATAACAATAATTGAGAACAATGGTTTTCTTATTGTTATGGCTACGAATCTTCAACAACTATGATGCTGAGTTGAACACGTTCAGAATCACTGGAGTACTTAGAAGTGACGAAGATTTCGAGTAATGTTGAAGAACCAAGGAAATCAAGCATTTGGATGAGAAGCTATAAAATTTATTTATTTTGTAATCCATATGTATTGATAGTTTTGTCACTAAAATTGACAAAGGGGGAGATTGTTAGAGCACTGCTCGGTCAAACTCGCATGCGTTGCTATCTCAAGCATGTTTGTCAAGTTTAGTTGTCAAAACTAAAAGTCTTGATTTCTAGTCTACTTATATATGTCTCGGACTAGGACATAGATTGTGTAGTTGAGCCTTAGACTTCACGGCGTTCAGCATTTGAAGACGAACTACTACTAAGGAGAGCTTGTGGAACTTCATCAACAAAAGGTGTGTGGAGACTGAAACTCATCCATCACTTGGAAAGTCTATTTCTACTCTATCTCATATATTGAGATATAAGTCATGTTACGATATAGTTTTCTATTATACACATTTGAGATTTTGAGCTTAGTTTAACTCGCTTACATATTTCTCGGAATATGTGTTGGCAAGCTTTCGCTTCGACCAAGTTCATCTTATATTCTTGACGCAAGTCAAAAGATGATCATGTGAAATTGCCGAGTAATATCTTACATGGTTTGTGTGATACAATCATTTGGTGTAGACTTGGAATGTTTCGTTATGATTATTCAATAACTTGAAAATTGCTTTGATGCGAATAGTGTGCGAAAACGGCTATTGTAATCCTCTAAGAAAGTTCCAATGATTGAAATAAGAGTTTAGAACACTTAACCATTATTGGATATGACATGTTGTGTACTCTTGCACATATGTAATCCATGTCCGGGAACCATAGTATGCGTACCCATACGCGTACCTGTTGGCTTGAGAAATCCGGGAACCTAAGTATGCGCACCCGTTCGCGTACTGGCGTAAGGTTCATGTCCGAATATTTCTGCTGGGATTGGAAGTACGCGTACCCGTTTGCGTACTGGCGAAACCCAATCTTGGTCTGGGTATTTCAAGTATGCGTACCCGTTTACATACTTGAAGGTTAAAGTTCTAAAATCGGTTGTGTACATGAACTTAAAAATTTATATAATAAGGAATGCAATCTTTGCAAACCATGGCTATAATGTTCATGAATTAATTCGAGTGAATCAAAAAAAAAAATTCTTCAATTGTGTTCTTGTATACTTCTATGAGAATATAACAATTGATCAACTCTTTAACTAGTTTCATTTGAGTCATTTGAACTAGTTATGGTTAAGATGAATAAGGTTGATACTAGAGTGTTCATATGGCTAACTTCGGTTAACTATTGTTGAGCCAACATGGTGTACACGTTTAGGTATGGTTACATAAACCTAAATGAGGGTACATTTCATTTGTGTGTAACAAGCTAAGTTTGATCTAACGGTTGAAAGATATTAGATTGGTTGAATCATGTTTTTCATCTAATGGTGAATATTAAATGCTTTGTTACCAAGGTAACTTAGATTGCAAACCCTGATTTGAAAACTATATAATGGAGAACTCTAGCAACTGGGAAACCTAATCCCCACACTTTTGCGTGTTACTAGTTGCATAGCTAGAGTTGATTCTCCTTTAACCTTAGGTTTCTCACGAGACCCCGTAGGTTAACGACTTAAAGACTTCATTGGGATTGTGAAGCCAGGCCCAACTATTTTCTCTATAGTTGCGTGATCTGATCTTGTTGTTTCTATCGTGTTGAGTATAACTGTAAGAAATGGCTCGAGATTAATATCTCCGATAGGAAAGATGGAAAAGTAGTCACAAACACCTTCGTCTCATCGTTTGTGATTCCACAATATCTTGTTTCGTTAATTGATTAAGATTATTGTGAGGTGATTGATATTACTAGGCTATTCTTTGGGAATATAAGATCGGTTTATCAATTGGTTCTTGTTCACCTTGATTTATCAAAAGACGGAACAAAAACTCATAGGTATTTCTCTGGGAGACAGATTTATATATTCCAATGGACTTTTCTGTGTGAGACAGATTTGTTTATCAAGTCTTCGACTTTGTGTCGTAGCAAGTCTTGGTTGTGGGTAAGATCAGCCAGGGAATCAAGTGCGTAGTATCCTGCTGGGATCAGAGACGTAAGGAACACAACTGTACCTTGAATCAGTGTGAGATTGATTAGGGTTCAACTATAATCCAGTCCGAAGTTCATTGGTAGTAGGCTAGTGTCTGTAGCGGCTTAATACAGTGTGGTGTTCAAAGCTGGACTAGGTCCCGAGGTTTTTCTGCATTTGCGGTTTTCCTCGTTAACAAAATTCTGGTGTCTGTGTTATTTCTTTTCCGCATTATATTTTTTTTATATAATTGAAATATCACAGGTTGTGCGTTGTATCAATCAATTAGGAAATCCAACCTTTGGTTGTTGATTGAAATTGATTGATCCTTGAACATTGGTCTTTGGTACCGTTCAAGTTACTTCTCTTATATTCAATCGGGCTTGCAAATTTCTATTTGTTGATTGCAGATTGAATTCAGAAATAGAGATATAAACTCTTGTATATACTTTTCTCTAGATTGAGTCTGACTATCTAGTTGATTTTCTAGAAAGTATATTGGAGTAAGTCCTATCAGATTGCCAAACGAATTGTTGCGTTTGGTTGTCAATTGTTATCAGAGCAGGCAAACACATTTAAGACCTCATAATTCTGTGTTTGTAGTGATCTGATTATGGACGAGTCTATCTCTAATAACGTACCAGTTCAGAAATTACCATATGATATTCAAAGATTGAATTCACCTAAGAGAACTGTCACATCTAAGTCAATATCTAAACATTCTTTGAATGTAGAAACTGTTTATTGGGAAACACGCCTAGAAGAACAGTTGGATAAACTTTCTGATGAAGGCGATTCAGATATTGATAGAGATGTTGATGAGGAAGTCTCGGAGTATGTTAAGTTCTTGGATTCATTAAAAATGAAGAAGATTACAACTTCTCATGTCACACCTCTTATGACTCCTCTTTGTCGATAAAACAAGAAATTAAAAAGGATTTACGGAAGTCTTTATGGTTGGAATCGCTCTGGCGAATCGATCCTCAAAGATACCGAGGAAAACCTGAGTAGAAAGTCACTTGAATGTGATCGTGTTTATCAAAAACATTTCTTGTTAGAAGAGAAACTTGTAGAAATTGAAGCAAGGATTAACTCCCAGCAAACAAATTTTGATGACAGAGAAGGCGCGTATCTCGCTCGAGAAAAACACCTTGAGGTTGATTTAGCTGTTGCTCTTGATAAAATCAAGATGTTGGAAGATAACTTGAAAAAGTTCAATACTAGTTCAAGCAAATTAACCACTGTGCTAGGAGCAAGTATAAATCATCGTGATACATGAGGATTGGACTATAAGGGAATAAATGCTCCAAGTACTAGCAAAGAGGTAAAATTTGTCAAGGCTAGTGATTCTTCTCAACAAAAGGTTTCCACTGATGGAAAAAGTGAAATACCTTCACCGATAGTTAAGGTTCAAATAACAATGTATATCAACCTCCAAAGTCAGCACACACGGATCGAGGTAAGAACATTCCTTATGTTTGCCACTATTGCGGAAATAAAGGTCACCTAGAAAAGAGATGTTGTTTCCGTATAAAGAATGACAAACTTCATGATGTTCTTATTTGGGTATCACAAGAAGTTGTGAGACCAAGATCATATGTTAAGGCTAATCCCCTTAGTGTTAAAGGTTGTAACTGTCCAACCTTTAGGCAAAGGAATCAGTGCTGTGATAAACCTAGATTTTCCTATAAACGTCATACGAATCCTTTTCATAATCGTAATGGTTATCAAAAGGATAACTTCGTAAAGACAAAGACAAGATCCGATGCTCCCAGTTGGAGAAAGACTAACTTGCAAAAGAATAGTCAATCCGATTCTCTTTCGAGAATTCTAGAAGAGAATAATGGGAAGAAGGTTCCGATTGTTCCTAAACGCACTCAGAAGTGGATACCAAAGAAAGTCAATGATGTTTTGAGTGTGAAAAGGAATGATCTCCCATAAAATTCCATGACTATGGAGAAGGCAGTATCCATGATGTTGGAACTTAAAAAGTTCTTTGGAAAGATGGATTTGGATGTGAAAGGTTCTAAAAGTGATCTCTTTCATGATAATCCAAAAGTCACTTGTGGTGAGCAAGACATTGCTCACCTCAACACAACTTGAGTGTGTTGTTAGTGCATCCTCACCAAGGAATGCCCTGCTATGTATACGGTGAGGGAAGCACGAGAATTGGGGCGCACAGATTATGTTTGGTAAGGATGTAGAATTCGATTGGATTCTTCTAAAAAGGTATGTCTATAAACTTGAGAAATATTTGTGTTTTTATTTGCTTAGAGTACTTATAATGATCCATGTACCTTGCTTATAGTTCATTTCTACCTAACTTGATCTGTGTTTAAGGTTCTTAAATGTTTAGGTTTGAAAATAGTAGTTCAGGATGTTTGGACTTCATGGTACACATACCAGGTATGCATACCATCATTTAAAATCAAAATCCATAGATTTTAGTATGCATACCCGTTTGCATACTGCTCCAGGTCATGAAAATTCGTTTGCAAACCGGTATGCATACTTGACCGTAGACGTCGATATTCGGTAAACTTGTTTTGGACGTAACTTCTTCATCCGAACTCGGAATTACCTCATTATTTTTGCATTCTCTTCCTTTTTGAATTCCCTTCAAAATGGAGATGAGAATTCTTGAATTTGGATGAGTTAAGATTGGTCTTTGTCCTGTCTCTTGTTTTTGAGTGTTTTGCTCTGTTTCGCCGCACTTGTTCCACTTCTATTGGACTTGGGCACTTGGATTCTTGGAATACTACTCATCTATGCTCATTTGTAGCTTTTACATGAATGTTGTTGGTGAATAACAAAGAAGGAAGTTCAAGAATGGGTAGTAGTACGCATTGCTATGGGATTCTTGAATGTTCACAATCATCTTATGTGAACTATGGTGCATGGTTGTTAATGACTTTGTATGTTCTTCTTTGTTAAGAAAATATTTTTATACGCCTTTGGTAGCTATTCTTGGTGTAAATCCGTGCGAAAAAGATTGATTTTACCTTCAAAGGGAAAATGATTTTGCAGTATTAATCTTTATGGTTTTATATATTGCAAATTGTTATGGGATATGTTGTTTACGCCCGTGAACCTTGACTGTCCCATACTTGTTCAAAAGTTATCTCTATTATGTCGGTATGAAAGTATTGATAAAAGATAGAATGAACTTTTGAATACAAAAGTTAAGCCTTTTATGTCATTATCCATATATTGATGGGAGAAAGGATGAACTCTTGTTTACAAAGATTAAGTCTATTATATGTCATTGTGCAAATAGTGATGAAAAATAGAAGGAATCTTTGTTTATTCCACAGTATTGGTCTTTCCCTGATCCACATATTTGTGCATATACTGTGTTGCTCCGTAAGTTCTCTTATGTTGAGCATGACCAATTGAATTGATCAGTTTTTTATGGTTAATTCAATTGTGATTTTTGGATACAAATTCATGTTCTCATCTGATTTGATTATGTCCAAAGAAATCCTTCTTTTCTCGTAAAAGTAAGGTCACTCTTGTTGTTCTTTCGGGAATGAAATTTTATGGGGGAGAGTTCTTTTTGAACTTGTGCTTAAGTGCCAAATCTTTGTGGGGAGTGCGGTTGTGGAATATTGTAGGAGTTATCTTGTATCTTTATAAACTCCTTGATGAATGCATTTAGCTTCTGCTATATGATTGCATCCAAAAAAGTTGGTATGTTATTCTCTTTTGGTCATGAAGTATCTCTGTGAAAATTTCATGAGGATCCCACTAGTTTTCGTACCTTTGCCAATTTATATTGACAAAAAGGGGGAGAATTAATGTGTAGTTTCATACTACAAATACATATGGTTTACGGATCATTATGTAAGTGGGAGTGGTTTTCATGTTCAGATGAAGTATTGACTAAGGGGGAGTGATACATATCACCATAGTATTGTTGTCAGAGTTGTGATACAATTGAACTTTGATGTTGTGTAATGATACTATGACACTGTATAACAATGATTGAGAGCAACTGTTTTCTCATTGTTATCGCTACGGATCTTCAACAACTATGATGCTTAGTTGAACATGTTTAGAATCATGGAGTACTTGGAAGTTACGAAGATTTCGAGTCGTATTGAAGATGCCAAGGAGATCAAGCATTTGGATGAGAAGCTATAAAGTTTTATTTATTTTGTAATCCATATGTATTGATAGTTTTGTCACTAAAATTGACAAAGGGGGAGATTGTTAGAGCACTGCTCGGTCGAACTCGCATGTGTTGCTATCTCAAGCATGTTTGTCAATATTAGTAATCAAAACTCTAAGTCTTGATTTCTAGTATACTTATAGATGTCTCGGACTAGGACATAGATTGTGTAGTTGATCCTTAGACTTCACGAAGTTCATCATTTGAAGACGAAGAACTACTAAGGAGAGCTTGTGGAACTTCAAAACAAAAGGTACGGGGAGACTGAAACTCATCTATCACTCGGAAAGTCTATTTCTACTCTATCTCCTATATTGAGACATAAGTCTTGTTACGATATAGTTTTCTATTATACACATTTGAGATTTCGAGCTGAGTTTAACTCACTTACATATTTCTCGGAATATGTGTTGGCAAGCTTTCGCTTCGACCAAGTTCATCTTATATTCTTGACGCAAGTTAAAAGATGATCATGTGAAAATTACCGAGTAACATCTTACATGGTTTGTGTGATACAATCATTTGGTGTCGACTTGGAATGTTTCGTTATGATTATTTCAATAACTTGAAAATTGCTTTGATGCTAATAGTGTGTGAAAATGGCTATTGTCATCCTCTAAGAAAGTTTCAATGATTGAAATAAGAGTTTAGAACACTTAACCATTATTGGATATGACATGTTGTGTACTCTTGCACATATGTAATCCATGTCCGGGAACCATAGTATGCGTACCCGTACGCGTACCTGTTGGCTTGAGAAATTCGGGAACCTAAGTATGCGCACCCGTTCGCGTACTGGCGTAAGGTTCATGTCCGAATATTTCTGCTGGGATTGGAAGTACGCGTACCCGTTTGCGTACTGGCGAAACCCAATCTTGGTCCGGGTATTTCAAGTATGCGTACCCGTTTACATACTTGAAGGTTAAAGTTCTAAAATCGGTTGTGTACATGAACTTAAACATTTATATAATAAGGAATGCAATCTTTGCAAACCATGGCTATAATGTTCATGAATTAATTCGAGTGAATCAAAACAATTTTTTCTTCAATTGTGTTCTTGTATACTTCTATGAGAATATAGCAATTGATCAACTCTTTAACTAGTTTCATTTGAGTCATTTGAACTAGTTATGGTTAAGATGAATAAGGTTGATATGAGAGTGTTCATATGGCTAACTTCGGTTAACTATTGTTGAGCCAACATGGTGTACACGTTTAGGTACGGTTACATAAACCTAAATGAGGGTACATTTCATTTGTGTGTAACAAGCTAAGTTCGATCTAACGGTTGAAAGATATTAGCTTGGTTGAATCAGGTTTTTCATCTAACGGTGAATATTGAATGCTTTGTTACCAAGGTAACTTAGATTTCGAACCCTGATTTGAAGACTATATAAAGGAGAACTCTAGCAACTGAGAAACATAATCCCCACACTTCTGTGTGTTGTTAGTTGCATAGCTAGATTCGATTCTCTTTTAACCTTAGGTTTCTCACAAGACCTCGTAGGTTAACGACTTAAAGACTTCATTGGGATTGTGAAGCCAGACCAAACTATTTTCTTTGTAGTTGCATGATATCATCTTGATGTATCTATCGTGTTGAGTACAATTGTAAGAATTGGCTCGAGATTAATATCTCTGATAGGCAAGATAGAAAAGTAGTCACAAACACCTTCGTCTCATCATTTGTGATTCCATAATATCTTGTTTCGTTAATCGATTAAGATTATTGTGAGGTGATTGATATTACTAAGCTGTTTTTCGGGAATACAAGACCGGTTTATCAATTGGTTCCTGTTCACCTTGATTTATAGAAAGACGAAATCCATAGGTATTTATGTGGGAGATAGATTTATCTATTCCAATGGACTTTTCTGTGGGAGATAGATTTATCTATTCCAATAGACTTTTCTGTGTGAGACAGATTTGTTTATCAAGTCTTCGACTTTGGGTCGTAGCAACTCTTGGTTGTGGGTGAGATCAGCTAAGGGAATCAAGTGCGTAGTATCCTGCTGGGATCAGAGACGTAAGGAACGCAACTGTACCCTGAATCAGTGTGAGATTGATTAGGGTTCAACTACAGTCCAATCCGAAGTTCATTGGTAGTAGGCTAGTGTCTGTAGCGGCTTAATACAGTGTGGTGTTCAAAGTTGGACTAGGTCCCGGGATTTTTCCTGCATTTGCGGTTTTCCTCGTTAACAAAATTCTGGTGTCTGTGTTATTTCTTTTCCGCATTATATTTTGTTATATAATTGAAATATCACAGGTTGTGCGTTGTATCGATCAATTAGGAAATCCAACCTTTGGTTGTTGATTGAAATTGATTGATTCTTGAACATTGGTCTTTGGTACCGTTCAAGTTACTTCTCTTATATTCAATCGGGCTCGCAAATTTCTATTTGCTGATTGCAGATTGAATTGAGAAATAGAGATATAAACTCTTGTATATACTTTTCTCTAGATTGAGTCTGACTATCTAGTTGATTCTCTAGAAAGTATATTGGAGTAAGTCCTCTCACATTGCCAAACAAATTGTTGGGTATGGTTGTCAATTGGTATCAGAGCAGGCAAACACATTTAAGACCTCATAAGTCTGTGTTTGTAGTGATCTGATTATGGACGAGTCTATCTCTAATAACGTACCAGTTCAAAAATTACCAGATGATATTCAAAGCTTGAATTCACCTAAGAGAACTGTCACATCTAAGTCAATATCTAAACATTCTTTGAATGTAGAAACTGTTGATTGGGAAACACGCTTAGAAGAATAGTTGGATGAACTTTCTGATGAAGGTGATTCAGATATTGATAGAGATGTGTATGAGGAAGTCTCAGAGTATGTTAAGTTCTTGGATTCATTGAAAATGAAGAAGATTACTACTTCTCATGTCACACCTCTTTTGACTCCTCTCTGTTGAGAAAACAAGAAATTGAAAAGGATTTACGGAGGTCTTTATGGTTTGAATCGCTCTGGCGAATCAATCCTCAAAGATACTGAGGAAGACCTGAGTAGAAATTCACTTGAATGTGATCATGTTTATCAAAAATATTTCTTGTTAGAAGAGAAACTTGCAGAAATTGAAGCAAGGATTAACTCCCAGCAAGCAAGTATGCATACCAGTATGCAAACTGTTGTGAGAATGATTCAGGTCCGGGAACCAAGTATGCATACCCGTATGCAAACGGTTTTAACTGTCAAAATACGGGAACTAAGTTTGCGTACCCGTTTGCAAACTGTTTAACCTGAATTCGGTCTAGAACGACAGTATGCGTACCCGTTTGCGAACAGTCGGAAAAGATCAAAGTCCGGAACTTAGGTTTGCGTACCCGTTTGCAAACTTATGAGGTTAAGTTCTAAAATCGGTTAAGTATGATTTCATACTCATGAACAAATACATTTATATACTAAGGAATGCAATCTTTGCAAACCGTCGCTAAAGTGTTCATGAACTGATTCTTTTGAATCAATCCGATTTTGCTTCAATTGTGTCTTGTATACTTCTATGAGAATATAAACAATTGAACAACTCTATGAGTAACACAATTAGATTCATTTGAGTATCCTCTGATCTAGAAATGTTAGATGAATGTGGTTAATACAAAAGTGTTCATATGGCTAACTTCGGTTAACTGTTATTGAGCCAACTCAATATACACGTTTAGGTACGGTTACCTATATCTAAATGAAGGTATATTTCATTTGTGTGTAACAAGCTAAGACCATCTAACGGTGGAGAGATATTGCTTTGGTTTTAAGCAAACTTAGCTTGAATCTTAAATCAGGATTTCATCTAACGGTGAATATTGATTGTTTTGTTTCAAAGCTATCAAACCCTGATTTGAAGACTATATAAGGGAGAACTCTAGCAACTGGAAAACCTAATCCCCACGCCTCCTATGTGATACTAGTTGCGACTAGAATCGATTCTCCTTTAACCTAGGTTTTTCCTAAAACCATTATAGGTTAATGACTTAAAGACTTCATAAGGATTCTGAAGCCAGACCCAACTATTTTGTCTGTAGTTGCGTGTTCTGATCTTACTTGTTCTATCCTATTGAGTACTATCTTTTCTAAGATTTGCTCGAGATTTATCTCCGATAGGTAAGATATAATAAAAAATCACAAAGCTCTTTGTTTCATTCTTTGTGATTCCACAATAACTTTTTCAACTACCATATAGTTAAGTTATTATGAGGTGATTGATATTTCTAGGATGTTCTTCGGGAATATAAGACCGGATTATCAATTGGTTCCTGTTCACCTTGATTTTTCAAAAGACGGAACAAAACTTCATAGGTATTTATGTGGGAGACAGATTTATCTATCATAATAGACTTTTCTGTGGGAGATAGATTTGTTTATGAAGTCTTCAACTTTGGGTCGTAGCAACTCTTAGTTGTGGGTGAGATCAACTAAGGGAATCAAGTGCGTAGAGTCCTGCTGGGATTCAGTGGCATAAGGAACGCGTCTGTACCTTAATCAGTGTGAGATTTGTTAGGACTCAACTACATTCCAGTCTGAAGTTAACTTGTAGTACGCTAGTGTCTGTAGCCGCTTAATACAGTGTGGTTCAAATCTGGACTAGGTTCCGGTGTTTTTCTGCATTTGCGGTTTCCTCGTTAACAAAACTTCTGGTGTCTGTGTTATTTCTTTTCCGCATTATATTTTTTTATATAATTGAAATATCACAGGTTGTGCGTAGTTCAATCAATTGGTAAATCCAACCTTTGGTTATTGATTGAAATTTATTGACACTTGAACATTGGTCTTTGGTACCGTTCAAGTTGTTTCCCCTAATAATCAGGCTCACAGATTCCATCTGTTTGATTTGCTGATTACTTTGAGAAACAGAGATATAACTCTTGGATATATTTCCTTGATTGAGTCTGTCTGTCTAGTTGATTCTCTTGGAATTATATTGGAGTTAGTCCATACAGATTTCCGAAACAAAATATTGGGTGTGGTTGTTAGACCCCCGCTTTTTCAGTTTTGTTACTAAAATATGACAACCAAACTTGACATACCAACGCTTGGTGGGTTCAACCGAGCTATGCTCTAACAATCTCCCCCTTAGTCTATACTTTACTATTTCGTTAGATATAACGTCTAAGCACATATATCCTTTCATTGTGATTGCAAATTATTTGTTTACTCCATATATTTCTCCCCCTTTTTGTCACAAAAGTGACAAAGGTACGAGCAAGGAAAAGAGCAAACTGAAAGGATCTTACAAATCCATAAGACTTGTACAACCTACAAGAGTTAAGCGCGAAGGTTTCACATACCATTTTATATAACCAATACTAAAACCGAAACTACAAAAGTAATCTAGTTTTAGTATGTTATCAAGGAAACAATTTCCCGAAGCAATTTTCCCTTAGTAATCAACTAAGATAACTTAGTTATTAACTGAACCGATTGTATGTGTACAATCGCTTATTTCAATAAGACACAATAGATATCAGAACTAACTCCATTTCTCTTATCAGGCTCTAATTATTCCACAAAATAACTTTGACCTTTCTAATAGGCTTTCTGGGAAACCCTATATGTGATAACCGCAATCGCACGGTGTCTAACTAGTAGACAGAGGCAAGTACGGGTCGAACCCACAGGGAGCGGTGGAAATTCTCTAATCAATATCTCTAATGAACTAACCAAAAATTATTTTTGGGATTTTTAGAATGAGAAATGTAAAACGAAATAATACAATTAAACTAAAAAAATAAAATCAATGGGAAAGTTGGTAACCAGGGTTTATTGTATTCACCACTATTTTTATTCAATTACTGAAATGAAACATAATTCATGAATTATTTATTGTTCATTCTATTGACATCACCTATTATAGGTATTAGAGTCGCAAATATCACTGGGACGCCCTAAGCATGGCACATCAAAAGACCAAACCAAAGCATGCACCATCAAATTGCGTTAGCGATAAAATAATACGAAACTAAATTTTAGGTTCTCAAATAATACCCGACCATTCTAAGCATATCCCATCAAAGGATTTAACCCAAGCATGAAATATCAAATAAAGTAGACAAATATATTTTCGATCCTATTGATTAAGCTCAAAAGTTACCGTATCGTATAGAACTGGTGAAGCAACAACTAAATTCATCATTAAATCAATATATAAAATCATGGAATTAATTTATTCAAATCAAAATAGCCTCAAAACCATATGTGTTCCTAATCAAAGTAGTCTAATACTCAAAAGTGGTTTCAACTATCAAACCCTAGTTACAAAGAAATTAGAACATAGTTATGGGTTTCTCAAAACCCATCAAAATAATAATCAAGAGAGAAAAGATTAAACCCAATAAAGTTGTGTCACGCAACCCTTTCAGCCCCTTCTCCTTCTCTCGTTGTTGTGCTCTTCACCTTCACGGATTTGCGTCACCTCCAGAACCAAACTCAATCCTCTAGCCGGCCTCTCCTTCGATTCTGTTCATCCCTTCTCTTTATAGTCTGCTCCGAAGAGTCTACAAAGACCTAGCCGATAACTGCCAAGGCCCGGTCCAATACATACAATGGTTTCCAAAGCCAGCGCTGTCGACCACTTTCTTTCTCTGACCTTCCCAAGTCCGACCGCATCACCAACTCCTAATCCCTGGCCATCTAAACACCACCACCGATTGCAATAGCTTGACGTATGATGACCCACTCTCATCCAAAGTATGTACCTTAACTTCTCCGGTACTAACAACTCAATCACTCCACCATTCGTTAAAATCGGCCACCATACAGAACCCTTATCCATCTATCCATGTATCTCCTCGACCCAACTACAGCATCAATTACCCCATCACAGTGGCTGTAATGGTGCTGCTTCATCTCCTCAACTCCGACAGCTTTCAATTCTTTCTCTCTGGCAGCACAACTCGAGTCGATCATCTCCGATTACACAGCACTGTCTCCATTAATCAAGTCTTTCTCTGCCAGTTCCGTCAACATTTCCAGCTATAGCACCTTCCTCCGGCGGCTGCAACAGCTCGATCACCATTGCTGCTTTGTCTCGCTGCTGCCAACTTACTTTTCAATCGAAACCAAGAGTTCGAAGTACAAACCAGCCATCGCCATTCTTCTCAGCTTTGTTTGCTGCCATCACCAGCAAATTAATACATCCAATACCCATTGTAGACTAGTGAAAAATCACTAATGTTGCAGTAATCATCGTCTGCATATTCAACCCATTTCTGCCATCGGTCTCGGAAACAACCCATCTTCATATTCTCCATTCCAGGCTCGAGTTCAACTGCCAAACTCGTTCTCAAGTCCGGCCAAGCACCACGAGCTTTGCTTTGCTGCCAACAGCAGGACCAAGCTTTGCCTTCTTCTTAATGCCCATTTAAACACGTACAGGACCACCAATTCAGCCAAGTTCATTTTCGTTGTGCAATTCCACATCGTGCAAACCAAATCCATTCGAGGTACAAGAAGCACCATCACTGACTGCATTCAACGCCTCTGAATCCACTGCTGTTCAGCTGCCACATCAGATTAACCTCAGCCAGTTTACGGACCACCTTCATTCAATCATTCTCATGTCTCCTTGTACATAGTCATTACCGTGGTAGCAACACCAGCTAACATCGCCACTGCTTAATTTCCTGTACGTCCATTCTCTTCTTTGCATTTTGTGAACCTTCCCAATCTCTCTCACCGGCTGCAGTTTCAATTACCTGACCATCTAACTTCAACAGTGAACCCTTCATTCATGTGTTACGAATAACACCATTGATCCATCCACTTTCAACCATCTTCCATTCTCTGGCTATTGATCGTCACCTACCTGCTATGAAACGGATGCTTGAATATTCCACACAAGATTTGGAAATAGAATAGCCACGTCGCCCTTATTTTTCTCAACTCCACAGCACTTGTATTTGTCCACCTTGTTTGGTTTCTTTGTAAACTTGGCACGTAAGTGGGTTCTCTATGGCTGGGAAGGAATTCACTTCTTTTATGCTGACACGTGTTAACTTAGGTGGTACTAGCCAGTAAATCAAGTGGCACTCAAATAAATCCCCTCTCACTTTGGTCCCGTGGGACATTTTGGTGATTTTATCCGCAAACGCCATTTCAAGCTTCTTTTAGCAATGTATTCCACCGGATGAACTCATTCCTTTCTACTTTATATAAAAGCACTAAAATAGTGTTATTAGTCGAAATATCGAGTCCTAACTAATATAAATATGGGTACAAAATGTAGCACCCACGTGCTTATCACTTTCTCTTTAGAAAAGACAAACACTAGGTTAGTTAACTAGTTTTCTTGTCAATGAATTCGATTAGACTTGAATAACCGAATCCTACATTTGATAAGTCTAACTAAGATCAGAATTAACTTAGTTTCTCTTATCAGAAATCAAATGGACTAAACAAATGACCTCGTAAATTTTTGTTAAGCGGAAACAATAAATACAAACCAAATCATTGACTTGTCATAGTTTTTCTCAACCGGAAGCAATTGAAACATATATAATCAATGTAAGCACATCAATTGCACCGAATTTTATTAAGCAAAAACAATTGATACCAAACAATAAAAAAGATACCAAATCAATAAGTCAATAGAATTGACACAGTTTTTCTTAACCGGAAACAATTGAATCACAATAATCAATCCATATAACATAATGGAACATATCAATTATACCGAAATTTTGTTAAGCAAAAGCAAAATATATGCAATGAAATCAAGTTTTTCTTAAACAGGAAAAATGATTAACTAACAAGAAAAATCGTTATCTCAATTTCGCAGGCACTTCTCCCTAGAAAGATATATCATTTAAGAGCAAGTTCAATGAGAATTCTCCCCCTGTTTGTTGTCACGCTCTCGCAAGAACAAAAGAACAACAACAAGAGCAACCTTTGCCAGAGAAAGGTTGAATCGGTTTTAACTGATGCGTGCCAATAGCAAAAGTTTAAACCCAAAACCCACATGTTATGCTAAACACAACTTATATAAACATAAATTGGTATCAACATATTGTGACTTTTCACACATGAGTTTTAATCGTATCACCTTATGATCCTTTGATAAAGCCTACCAACAAGGGCTAGAACTTAATCACGCTAAATCAAAAGGCCACACAAATCATAAGGGAAACATAATATGAGATCGAATAATTAGGTTAATAAAAACATAAACTAATCATCTCACATACAGAAGCAATTAACATAAAATATAATCATTCACACAGGCTATGCAATCAGAACTATCAAATAATGAAACAAAGATTATATAAAATAAAATTTTATTCATTCATAAATAATTGATAGTTTTATTTGAATAGACTTTATACAAAATATCGAAGTGAATAAACAAATTGAAAAGTCTATTTCCTGATTACATCTTTGATCAGTCTTTCTCAAAGATCATCCTCAATATCCTCAAATTTTTCGGGATCCTCATCTATAGCATCACGGCTGATTTCACGAATACGATAAACAATACCTTGATTGTGTTCACAGGCTAAAGCATTAACCTTTCGATTAATATTCCGAGCATACTCCCTATTATCGATTCCAAGTTTAATCAGCTTTCTTTGGTTACGAATAATAGTTCTTAGTAATGCTGCATGTTTATGATGAGTTTCAACAGTACTAAGGAGGACTTGACGAAGATTAAGAATATCAATCTTAGCATCCAAACTGTTTTGGACAAGAAGATTAAACTCTTGCATGAGATGTCACATCTTCATTCTCTTTTCCCTTATCCTGACAACCAAATTTCTTGAAGGAATTAATAAGATTAATAGTTTCATTAGAAACCATTTTACTCAAGGCTTTTAGAATCTTAGCTTGAGATCTGGTTTGAGAATGCATCTTTTAGTATAAGTTTTCAAACAAGATGAGTACATATACCAATGGATTTCAACACATACCAAACATAGGTATCAGCTTTAAATAAATAATTCTGACCAGATTTGAAAATAAATGCGCATCTTATATGTATTCATATCCTAAAAACCTTTTCGGAAAAGTATCAATCTTCAAAATCATATAGTTAAAAATACTTAGACAAGAAAACTCATCCTGTTTACACAAGTTGTTGTAAGACAACTTTTCTACATGAAAGAACTATTAAATATCTTCAAGTAGATAGTGTATTTCTCTCTATGTTGAATAAGAGATCTTAACATGATTCCATATGCCCAAATACTTGTGCTTCCTTACATCAAAAGATTGGGCATTGTAAGGATGCACTTTCCAACATTTTTAAGTGTTGGGGTGAGAAGATTTTTTCTCACCAAGTACCTTTGGAGCACCAACTTCCTTGTCATCTTTAACGACATGATATTGTATCTTTGTATGAATTTCGAAAGAGGCCGACACATCTTCCTTATCATAATTATTGCGAGATGCTATATTCTTTTTGAGCCCAGGAAGGTAATTCCTTTTTATTTGAACCCACGTAGTCTTGATCAGAAATCTTACAAATAACAGAATTCTTTGATTCAAGACTTTCAATATGTCTATTCAAGGTATCAAAACCTTGTTGAAAATTTCTTTCTAAAGATTTGCCAAAGCATACCTCTTGACACGATTCTGTAAGAATTTCTCTTTCAATATTTTTATTCTTTACTTGTGAAAGATTCAGCGATTGTGTAAGTTTTTCACATTCTGAAGTTTTCTGATTTACTTCTTTACACAAAGCTAATTTCTGTTTCGGATAATCTGTAAGATTATTTTGGAGGCTAAGTGTTTTTCGCTTTATTTCACAGATTCTTATATTCAGATGAACAATAAATTCTAAGACATCTTCCAGACAATCAATGGATTTTCCTGTTTCTGAAAATACTTTGACTTTATTGAAAAAGCTCTACAATATAGACATATTTTCAGAACTAGAACATGATAGTGAATTTGAATCTTCCTTATAATCCGAGAGAGCAGTAACAAGAGATTTTTCACCAATAATTGGAATTGGACCCAAAACATATTTCGAATAAGGTAATTGTCCCTTATGTTTTGGATGCATCCTTTTCTTGTACAGAATCAAGCGTTTGTTAGAAATAAAATTTGAACTTGATTTTGACAAGGAAGGATTAGTAGACCGATTACCAGTGGCCCTTTTTGAGAGATTGTTCTCAAAATCTTGATGTACGCTGACTGAGTCATTTATAAGTTTAGTTTTATTTTTCTTACCTTGACTCATGTCTTATAGGTTGATCACACCAAATACAGATTGTTATATCTTTTCGTGCTTTCCTGCTCTGATACCAATTGAAAAGACGAGGGTACCCAAATACACCACAATCTTTTAAATATCAACCTATAAGTACAATATCTTAAGTGATCGTCTATGAACAGAGTTGATACAATACAACTTAAGTCATATACCTTGTGTGATTGTCTATGGACGAGGTCGAGACAATACGACAACAAGATATTTACTTGACAATAATTACGGTAAAAACCGATTGACTATTAAGATCAATGTCAAGTAATTCGAATTAACGTACAAGTATAATTTACTTTAAATTATAATAAACAAATTGTAATTTTGGAATAATAAAGTAAATGACACAGCAAGATTTTGTTAACGAGGAAACTGCAAATGCAGAAAAAACCCGGGACCTAGTCCAGTTTTGAATACACTCAAAATTAAGCCGCTATACAAAATCTAATACCAACTTCGTATAGCTAAGACCAAGTGGACTACCCCTAGCTACTTAGTTTCCTCAGTATCCCTGCGCCTTTGACTTCTAAAGTCACGCACGTGAATATCTACTCATTTGGATCGTATTCCAAAAAGCAAAGGAATTATTCTGTTTGGTAACCACTCTAATCAATCTTTGGTAAAATATATTTATGAGTTGTTGACAAAGTTTCTTCCGTTTAAACTAATAAACTCCTTTGTCTAGTTAGATCAATCTAAAACTTGATTACCGAAATAACTAATTTCTATATTCACAACCAATCAATATAGAACTCAAAGAGTAACTATAAAGCGATGCCGATCTTACAAAACTAGACAATCAAGTCTATCAAGGATAAGCAAGATTCTAGTTGGATCCCAGACGATCAAGGTTTGTGCACTAAATTCACAAGATACGAAAACTAATAAGAAAATCTTCTTCGTATTCAAATCTTCAATTGCCTTCTCAATAACCTGCACAACACAACTTGAAACTGTTAGAGTCTTGCTCGGTCGAACTCGCAAGCGTTGCTATCTCAAGCTTGTTTGTCAATGTTAGTGATCAAAACTATACGTCTTGATTTCTAGTCTACTTATAGTGATGTCTCTGACTAGGATAGATTGTGTAGTTGAGCATTAGACTTCACGGCATTCATCAATTGAAGACGAAGAACTACTAAGGCGAGCTTGTGGAACTTCATCAACAAAAGGTATGTGGAGACTAAAACTCATCTATCACTTGGAAAATCTATTTCTACTCTATCTCCTATATTGAGACAAAAGTCGTATTATGATAGTTTTCGATTATACACATTTGAGATTTCGAGCTGAGATTAACTCGCTTACATATTTCTCGGAATATGTATTGGTAAGCTTTTGCTTCAACCAAGTTCATCTTATATTCTTGACGAAAGTCAAACGATGATCATGTGAAAATCGCCAGGTAACATCTTACATGGTTTGTGTGATACAATCATTTGGTGTAGACTTGGAATGTTTCGTTTATGATTATTTCAATATCTTGAAAATTACTTTGATGCTAATAGTGTGTGAAAACGGCTATTGTCATCCTCTAAGAAAGTTTCAATGATTGAAATAAAGTTTAGAATACTTAACCATCATTGGATTATAAACATAGTGTGCATTCTTGCATGTATGTGATCCATGACCGGAACTAAAGTATGCATACCCGTATGCGTACTTGTAGTTGTGAAATTCTGTGTACCAAGTACACATACCGGTACGCATACTTGTGTAAGGTATAGGTCCGAGAATTTCTGCTGGGTTTTGGAAGTGTACTTAGGTATGCGTACCCATTCGCATACTGGCGAACCCAAACTCAGACCGGCTACTTAAGTATGCGTACCCGTTTGCATACTTGAGTGGTTAAAGTTCTAGAATTGGTTTGTTCATGAACTAATACATTTATATATTAAGGAATGCATTCTTTGCAAACCGTGGCTATAATGTTCATGAATTTATTCGAGTGAATCAAACCAATTTTTCTTCAATTGTGTTCTTGTATACTTCTATGAGAATATAGCAATTGAACAACTCTTTAACTAGTTTAATTTGAGTCATTTAAACTAGTTATGGTTAAGGTGAATATGGTTGATATGAGAGTGTTCATATAGCTAACCTCGATTAACTACAGTTGAGCCAACATGGTGTACACGTTTAGGTACGGTTACATAAACCTAAATGAGGGTACATTTCATTTGTGTATAACAAGATAAGTTCGATCTAACGGTTGAAAGATATTAGCTTGTATCTAATCAGGTTTTCATCTAACGGTGAATATTGAATGCTTTGTTACCAAGGTAACTTAGATTGCAAACCCTGATTTGAAAATTATATAAAGGGGAACTCTAGCAACTGGGAAACTTAATCCCCACACCTCCTGTGTGATACTAGTTGTATAAGCTAGAGTCGATTCTCCTTTAAGCTTAGGTTTTTCACGAAACCCTGTAGGTTAACGACTTAAAGACTTCATTGGGATTGTGAAGCCAGACCAAACTATTTTCTCTGTAGTTGCGTAATCTGATCTTGCTATTTCTATCGTATTTGAGTACTATCTTCTTTAAGATTGGCTCGAGATTTATTCTTCGATAGGCAAGATAAAAAGTAGTCACAAACATCTTCGTCTCATCATTTGTGATTCCACAATATCTTGTTTCGCTACCATACGATTAAGATTATTGTGAGGTGATTGATAATACTAAGCTGTTATTCGGGAATATAAGTCCGGTTTATCAATTGGCTCCTGTGCACCTTGATTTATCAAAAGACGGAGCAAAACTCATAGGTATTTCTGTAGTAGACAGATTTATCTATTCCAATAGACTTTTCTGTGTGAGACAGATTTGTTTATCAAGTCTTCGACTTTGGGTCGTAGCAACTCTTTGTTGTGGGTGAGATCAAAAGACAGAGCAAAACTCGTAGGTATTTCTGTGGGAGAAAGATTTATCTATTCCAGTAGACTTTTCTGTGTGAGACAGATTTGTTTATCAAGTCTTCGACTTTGGGTCGTAGCAACTCTTTGTTGTGGGTGAGATCAGCTAAGGGAATCAACTGCGTAGTATCCTGCTGGGATCAGAGACGTAAGGAGCGCAACTGTACCTTGAATCAGTGTGAGAGTGATTAGGGTTCAAATACAGTCCAGTCCGAAGTTCATTGGTAGTAATCTAATGTCTGTAGCGGCTTAATATAGTGTGGTGTTCAAATCTGGACTAGGTCCCGGGGTTTTTCCTGCATTTGCGGTTTCCTCATTAACAAAACTTCTGGTGTCTGTGTTATTTCTTTTCCGCATTATATTTTGTTATATAATTGAAATATCACAGGTTATGCATTGAATCGATCAATTGGGAAATCCAACCTTTGGTTATTGATTGAAATTGATTGATCCTTGAACATTGGTCTTTGGTACCGTTCAAGTTATTTCTCTTATATTCAATCGGGCTCACAAATTTCTATTTGCTGATTGCAGATTGAATTGAGAGATAGAGATACAAAACTCTTTGATATACTTTTCTCTAGATTGAGTCTAACTGTCTAGTTGATTCGCTTGAGAGTATATTGGAGTTTGTCTATTCAGATTGCCAAACGAAATATTGGGTGTGGTTGTTGTACCCCCGCATTTTCAAAAACTTTATGTGATCAATCACACACAGAACGGAGTCATTTAACAATGGATTATCACAAGATGTCTTTAGATCCGAAAATGGTTCTAAAGATCCCGTCGATACTTTGATCTAGTTTGAGTGACCCTTATGTCAGAAGAGAAGGCTCTCAAGAATAAACAAACTAGGTGCAATCAAAGTTCAACAACCGTTAGTCAATCAAATCTATCGAAAACTAATAAACTGCAATTATCTAGTTTCCCACCAATGGTACTCGTAGAGCTTCTTGATCCCACCAAAGTATTTAAAGCGGTCGTAAGAGATTTCGCATAACTAGGGTACTTTCCTCTCCAGATAGACAGCTCCACCAGAAACAACACGAACGAAGTTTGCCTGGCTCTTAGGATAGTTTGCAAGAAATGCAAACTCAAGTATTTATAGACCAAGATTGTTTGGACAACAAGGAAATTCCAAAACCAAAAAATTTCTCAAGCAATATTTCTGAAAACTGTCTTAGATTTTTTTTTTATTAGTGTAGCATATTAACTAATAATATTTTCCAGAGGATATGCTTTAATTGCTGGTAATGAAAACATGTATTATGAAAAATCATAATTAAGTGATTTTCAATATTTTGGTTCGGGATCACCTTGAGCATCAAGGAATATCTTCGAACAATTGATGATAAGAGTTATGTACATGTTTAAATAATGTCGACATCTTGAAGTTTCTCTTAGCAAACCCTAATTCCAAGATCACACAGAACATAAAGAGATATGCGAATGTTGGAAAGTCGGTTTTGCTCCTTGGGACTCGGTTCTACCATGACTCACAACTTAAGTTGTGACCGGTTATACCATGCTTCCCAAAATAGGTTGTGACCGCTTACACTATGCTTCCAAAAGTAGCTTGTGATCAGTTACACCTTACTTCCAAAATTAGCTTGTGATCGGTTACACCTTGCTTCCCAAAGTAGCTTGTGACGGATTACAACTAACCTCCCAATGTAGCTTGTGATCGGTTACACCTTGCTTCACAAAGTAGCTTGTGGCCGATTACTCCTTGCTTTCCGAATCAACTTGTGACCGGTTGCACCTTGCTACACACTATAGGCTGTGACCGGTTATACCTCAATTCTCAACATAAGTTAAGATAAGTTCTACCATGTCAACTTGTATTGGTCATCCAAAAGATATTCAATAAAGAATCAGACCAATTATGATTTCCCTTTCGATTATGAAACAATTTCATACATTTACTTCCTCAAACCAATGTAATAATATATAGTTTTCTAGGATGAAATCACACATCGCTATATCTTACACATAATCAAGTAACTAAATACAAGATTATGTTTATGTCGTATTTACGAAGTTCCAAAAGATACGCGTTTATACTTCGTAATTCAATAAATTCCTTGACACTTTGATCATAATGATATGACCAAGTCTAACCACTAAAGTATTATATATCTACAACTTCGCATGTTATGTTTTCAATATAATACGACTTGAAAGATACGTTAGGAATGGAAATAAGTCAAGTCAGTATTACTAACCTCAAGTGGAAGGATGATGTCTTCGTTGCAGCCGTTACTTCTTCTCATTCTTCAGGTTTTCAGAGTAATACTTGTACGTCTCAACATTCATAGACTTTCTAGTCTAACCTAAACGAAGTTGACTCTAGTATTTAATCAAGCGACTCTAGATGATTTTTGATACTAAAATATGACAACCAAACTTGACATACCAACGCTTGGTGGGTTCAACCAAGCTATGCTCCAATAGGGTCAAGTCAGCATAGGGGTAATCTCTTTGCTCTGATGTTTGTAGGCTACCTCAATAAACAATCCAAAATAATATTATTTGACTTGATTGATTTATTTTTATATCATGTACTCTCATTTATTCAAAAGTATGTTTGATGTGTAACTACATTATCATTTGTTAATTAACTGCTTATATATGCGCAGTTAAAATCATAAAGAGAAGAGGCTGAAGAGACCATTTACCTCAAAAATAGAGATATGGACTACATAAGTTGGTTTTTTTTATTATTTGTTCACTTGTTCAGATTTCCGATGTTTGTCCTGTGTTAGATCTGATATCATAGTAACATGTTACCTTTGTCCTATATTGGACTCACCACTTGTCAACATTGGTGTGCTTCTTGTAGACTGAAGATATGTTGATGTATATCTTTTATTTTATATTATATTTGTGTATGCATATGTAACTGTGGATTTTGAATCTTTACCACATGCAGTAGGATTGCTAGTTATTCCTAATATGTAAAGTAGTAGCATATAACTAGTCTTTATCCTCCTCTATTGCCTTTAACTTTGTTATTGTTGTTTGTGTGAGCATGAATGAACTATTAGTAACTATTATCTTGCTTGAATGTTATGTCCTATAGGATTATTTGCTTGTTTTAGCGTGTTACCTTCTTATCTCTTTTACCTTTGTCAATTTCATGACAAACTAGGGGATAAAACGTAGATTCAGTATTGTCCTTATGGAATATCATATAAATGACTATGGGGGAGAGTAACTTCAAGGGGACAACAGTAATATGTCTGCAATAATCGTAAGGATCAGAATAAATACAATCTAGTAAAGCATTGATTTAAATGCTCTGATACAACTGGTTACCTTGAGAAAGGTATATGTGTTTATGTGTTGCAGTTTTCGCTGATGATGACTTTGAAAAATTATACACTTTAATATATGAACGTCTACATCTAAGCTTCGCATGATCACCTGAAAAGGATGTTTGTTCTTCAAGAACAATATTTGAATGTCTACATAGGTGTTTGTCATATAAATCGACAAATGAGAGGTTGTTAGAACACTACTTTGTAACTTTCTATAGTTTGTCGATTTTAGTATAAAAAATCATGTAAAAGTACAAGATTGAACTTCTATTATGTTTCCTAATATGTCTAGAAAGTATTTTTAGAGTCTTAAGGTTGTGAAGAACACAAAGACTTGAAGCTATAACAACAGTGAAGAAGAATATCTTGTCGAAACGGAACGGGCTATATCACAAGGTAATCAGCAGAGGTTGTAACTGGTAATATGCTACCTTTGTTTTAAACTAACCAAGTCCAATGTATGCCAATTTTTTTCGATGTAAGGTTTTTAACCTTTTGAGCATTAGACAGTATGAGCAAAGTATCTCAAACTATCATTTGTTCCAAGATAAATTCACTTATTGCACCATTCAGATGATCGATATAAGATACCTCCTTAAAACACATAGAAAATATATATCAAACCACATAAAAATATAAAAATAAAAACACTTTAATTGAAACCAAGAAACACAGTGTTAAAATTTCTTATACTAATTTAAGCATGATAAGTTAAAATTTGTAGGAAGCGAAGATGTCACGGATTACATCATAAGTAGTTTAGGTTTAAACATCCATAAGTAGAGATTCCTTTTATGAGACATTAGTTATTTAAACTTTCCCTGATTTTAAAAATGAGGGAGCCTGAATCACTGACTGGAACTACATCCAATTTTGGGGGGTAAAGAGTTGTTCGACGTTATTTATGCCTTTTAGCCTACAATTAAACATACACAAATATGAATGTAGATGAAAACTTTCAAGATCTTTTTGATTAAGTCCCAACAAACTCGAGATCATACTCATTTCTAAAGCATTATCATCCAAGCAAACAAAAATCAAAGAAGTGCTTTGTTCCATAACATCATAAGTCCAAAAGATTATAATAAAATAAAAAAGTTTAACAGATACATTTGCAGAGATTTCTAAGAAAAAACTAACCAAATCAACGTTCTTATAAGCTAATTTCAAGTCTGAGTCAACATTGTTAAACATATCCAACATTCATTAAAGGAAAGGAAATGACCCAATAATCTATTTGGATGAGAATTTCGTATAGTTCTAGGTTCCTTGCAGCACTGATTTGATTCATACTCGAAATTAATCACTACTTCAAATTAACAAAACCAATATCCGAAGGAGGATTAGGCATAAGGAAAAGCAGTGATCATAACAAGGCTCTTCTCATGAAAAGAATTTGGAGTTTGCACGATCAACCTAACTCAATTCATGGAAGTCTCTTCGGTGAAAAATATCTTGATCAACAACCAATTCTACAAGGCATTGATACCATACCTTCTTCCTCAAGCCCCCAATGGAGACAATTGGCATCAATCGTCCCTACCATGCAACAACTGATATTTCATCGTATTGGAAATGGGGTTTCAACACCAATAAAATCCAACTGGATCCCACACTCACCAAACCTAAACCCGAATCAATACTACCCGATCCAAAATGTAGCTGATATCATTAATCCAATCTCTCACAACTGGAACCAGGAAAAATTAAACACTCTACTCAATCATGTAGCTAAAAAAATCATAAACATCCACCTTCCCCAAGATAGCCCCTAGGACAAAATTATCTGGCCACATTCGAAATCCGGAAAATACACTACTTCATCGGGATACAAATGTCTAACCCACAATCAATCTAACCATACTCCCCTCCCACCCACCAAATTCCTGTGGACCTTACAGTATCCACCAAAAATTCAACTTTTATTGTGGAAAGCAATCAATAAAGGATTACCAACCTTCTCTCTTCTTCATCATATCCATTTAACCAATTCATACATTTGCCCCAGATGTAATATTCATCCTGAATCAACAACTCACCTGCTAATTCACTATCCAACGACAACTACATCTTGGAACACTTTACTCATTCAACCCTCAACCACACCAAACACCAACATCGCCCCCGCATTTGCTTTAACACCTCATACAACCATCTCTTAAATCCTACAACAACCAGCTCCAACATCTGTTATCTCTGCTTTCTGTTTTCTTTTCTGGACATTATGGCTAGCTAGGAATGAACTAGTATACCGTCAAAAACAAACAACAACAACAGAAATCTTAGCTTGGGCTCAAAAACAACAACAAGAATATTGGGCAGCGCTACAGTCCTTACCTCCGGTCCTACTGGGAGGTTCACTGATACTCAACCTCTTAAGAAACACCAAAAGGATCTCAACAATATCGGTAGGATGGTCCGCGCTGAACATAAACTGGATTAAGATTAACACTGATGGAGCAGCCAGAGGTCATCCGGTTTTTGCGGGTGCAGGTTTCTTTTGCAGGGACTCCGACACACGAACGTTAATGGCTCTATCTCAACCTTTGGGAATTACGACTGCCTTAACAGCAGAAACTTGGGCTCTTCTTATGGCATCGAGAACTGCAACTGAAAGGCAATGGCCAAAAGTTATCTTCGAGACAGACTCAGAGAACCTCTGCGCTTTATCACATCCCCTACTCCCCCCTCCCCCCCTTGACATATCTCTGAGATGATTGAGGAAATAAAGAATAAGATACAACAGATTTCGCAGGCTGCTATACGACACAACTACAGAGAAGGAAATCAAGCAGCAGATGGTTTGTCCAATCATGCGGCGGATGGAAGCCAAAGAGAAAATCTGTCAACCAAAATTTTGGGCCAGGCAGTCCCAATTTTTATTAGTCTAATTATTTATCATGAATCCGTAGGCACCACATACCCACGCCAAATTGTAACCTAATCTTCATTTAATAAAATGCATGCTCCAAAAAAACAAACAAGAAAACTACTTCAAATTAAATGTGCAACACTGATTACTACTTGAAGGTCAAAGTGACTAGAAAACTTTAATGAAGAATGCTTGATTCGTTTCCACATTACCATCTCAGTGCCGTGAAAAGTTAAAGACTTTTTGTGTTGAGACAATAGCTGGTTACGGGTAGGTTGATGTGACCATGTGGATCAATCAATGAGAATTCAAAAGATTCAGTTGTGTAGCTCAACTCTGTATATTTTAGGATTGGTATAACTATGATGTTAACGTGCACAGAGAGTCAGAGAGTGAGGATAAGTTCTTGAATCATGATGTAGCTACATGACTAGAGGAATTGTCTTAGTGGCACAACAGGCATAAGAATGAGCTATGTGTACCGATAATTTTTTTAGTTCTTATCGATAAAAAGGATTTCGAAATATATTTCCAAAAATTTAGTGTCCAGAGAAGTAGTATCTCTGGAACAAAATTAAATTCAAAAAAAGTGATTTCGAAGCAGATCATATCGACCGAAGAAGAAATCTGTCCTCGAAAATGTTGCATTCGTCCATATACATAGCTCAATAAAGCAATGGGGATATTTTGTTTATGAAACTCCCATAGTTCAATTACAACCCACTTTCATATTTTTTAAGTAAAAAATCCTCAGTGTTAACATATATTAACATTTAATTTTTATTATTAACAAACTATGAATTTCTGATTTCAAAACCTTAAACATAAAATACTATAGCATAGGAGTACATTCTTTTTAATAAAACAATGCCCATTCGATACTATTATTATAGAAAAAAAGAAGACTTGTATTGAATGTACCAACATGTACTTGTATTTTTCACATTTCATTATCTCCACTTGCTGTCACAGGGCTCTGTAAATTGACCTTCTTGAATCACAAAAACATCCTCCAAACCATATTTGTCTCTATCCTAATAGACATTAACATGACCCACTTTCATTTCATTAACACTAATAAATACACTGTCTAAATCTTGTTTAATTAAATCATTGAACCGTGCACCGGTTTCCAGTAACTGGTCAAACCGGTGACAGACAGTCAAATATGTATGACTTTCGTCGTCTAAAATTCCCAAGCGTGTAATTTACACGAATAAGTAGGAAAAAAACATTAGTATCAGAGAAATGAATTAAATAAAAAAATAAAGAGGAAAAAGGAAAGGAAATCAAAAAAACGGTGTAGCAACAACAGCACCAGCAGCAGAAATGTTGTTGCTTCTCTGATTCGAACACAGACTCGAGGGTTTTGTGAACAGACATCGAAAGAGACTTAACACGAACAGGTACAGAGAAGAAGAAGAGGAAGAGAAATTCTAGATTAAGGCGGTAAGGTGGTGAAAGATAAGTTTGTTTCATCGAATCTTTTGTGTGTGTGTGTAACAAAGTTAGGGTTTTTTTCATCATCAATCGTGGATGAACAACGGTAAAAGCTTCTATCTTTTTCGTTATTATTCTAAATTATTCATTTCTTTTGTGTGTTCTATTAATTCATGATATTTTCTGGCTTAGAAATGATTATTTTTTTCAATCTCTTTTTTCATTGCTATCTCTTTCTTTGTTTCATTTCTACACTTATAAGCTTTACTACAAGGTTTGATATATTAGTTAGGGTTTCTGTTTGTTTTGGGTTTTCGATCTTCTGTTTTTCTGAATTTTAAAGATTTTTTTTTTTGAATAGTAGTAAGTGGAGGATTTCATTTGTGGGAAATTAGATTTCTTTTTGATGAATTCAATGATTGTTTAGGTTTATGTCTGGAGCTTCAGATTTTTGTTTATCAATATGTTGATTGAAGTTCAAATTGCTTAATCAGTAATTTTATTTGTGTTTCAGATTTCACTAGTTCCTTATTGCCTAATTCTACTGTTGCTGGGGTTCTAAATTGCCATACAACATATCAATTCGTCGACTTCCTTGAAAGTTTAGAGATTGCTTTGCTTTTGCTCGAATTTTCTCTCTGCTGTTTATCACTGGTGTTGGTTATTGTTTGCTTTCATTGATGTGCTTCAATCCTTGTTGGTCTCTCTCGGTCTCTCTTGATATAGATGAGGTGGGAAAAATTAAGTGTTATGCATCTGTTGTTGAATCTTTTTGCTCATCAAACTCATAGATTAGAACATAAAGGCACTGTAATGCTATTGATGGTATTAAACTGTACATGTTCTGTAGAAAATTTCACTGCAACTGATCCAATATCTAGCTCATGTAGCCTATCTGGTTATTTGATTGGTTCCATCTTGAAAGGGGAAGTCCTGGATCCTGGTTAATTTTGCTTATAGGGTTGTAATATATGAATCACTGGGATCTCTGGTTAAGCTAATTACATTAGTTGTTAGGTAAATAGGATTACCATTACACTTTATACATTTTCCGAACTCATTAGAATGTTCCAATTTTCTTTCGGTGAGAAGAATGGAACCCACCTATTAAGAAAGTGATATGTTGCCTTTTCTTCAAAACGAGTTATAATCACTGGAATGTCGGAATAGGCTAGTTTATATAGCGGATAACCTATCTTTGCTGATGTGCATATGGACATATTATAAGCATGTTGTTTTCTTTTTGCTCTTGAAAGTCTAATGCTTGGCTATATCTGTTATTCTTATTCGTTATTTATGTCATATTACAGAGAATCCTATTAATTTGGTTCTCTGTGTTGTGCAGGAAAAATCTTTTCTCACTGCTAGTGCAGAAGTAAGCAATAAAAGGTTATAGCATGTTACAAGAGCTGCTTAAAAGCTCAGTAGGACGTAGGCGCTGTGAAAGAATATGACGTTGGAAGATTTTTTTACTCTAACTGAAATGAAGGATGGGCTCATGGCCCTTGCCAGAGTTGAAGAATTGGTTTCTGTGATGAAGGAAGAGAAACCTACAGTTGTGACGAACATCGGCGAGACAGCCAGGCAGTGGTGCACAGTAGCTAGTACTTTGGCGGCCACAGAGGACAAGGACATTCTTGATCATTTTATTAGGTTGGAGGGGCTACAATTCCTTGACCGCTGGCTTCAGGAAGCCTGGCAGTGTTTAAGTGTCACGAGTGACAGCTCTGTGGAAGAATCTATTGTTGCGCTATTGGGAGCCCTAGAAAAGCTGCCGATAGACGGTGAGAAGTCAGTTTCTTCTGGGATAGGTAAAACTGTAAAAAATCTTTTTGACGTCAAGAACTTTACTGTCCAAGAGAAAGCTAGAACCTTGTTTGATAGCTGGTCTCAGAGAAGTAGCAAAAAAGTCACGGATCACCAAGTTGCTGAGAAGATTAACGGGTCCTCTTGTAATGGGATTGAGCCAATCAGTGCAATTAGCACAGTAGATAGTGGCTGCCTGGGTGATTCAATTGCTGATAACTCACTTTCAGATGGAAGTGCTAATTTAGATCATCTGGTGGACCAGTCAGCTGGGGGTGAAAAGGGGAACTCAAGGTGCTCTGATAGTTCTCAGTCGGAGATTGCTAAAGATGTAAAGATTGCACACCTTAATTACTGGGATAACCGTCAAACGTCTTTGAGTTCTGTGTGTAAGGAGGAGGGGGAAGAAAAACTTCGACGGAGCTTCTCTACTGAGACAAAGCCTCATCAAGAGAGCCTTTCCAGTGTGGAAGACAGAACTTCCTCTATGGGAGTTTGCCACTTGCCAGCTTCTGTGGAAGATAATGTTGATGGGAGGTCTTCAGATGTTACAGAGTTGAAACCTATCTCTAGTGATGAGAAAGAGACCGTTGCATCAAAAGGTAGCCAGGACACGCGTGGTAGGAAGGAAATATGCTCAGTTTCTGCCTCATCTACTTCCTCAAGTCGTATTACTCTGCAGAATGGTGCAACACAATTGGTTACTCGAACCAATCTTGATGATCCCGTCAGTGATACTCCAGCCTCTGAACTGAATACTGAGATGGTCAACGGTGGAGGGCAAAAGCATTCTAGAAGCACTGTGGAGCATGAGGCTGCAGACCGCTATTCTAATGTTTTGCTAATGAGAACTAGGAGTGTCTTGAGAAAGCCAGAGGATCTGGATTCTTCTTCTTCATCAAGAAAAGAGGATACTGGAGCACTAGGCTTTGTGAAAGAGGCAGCTGGTGAGTCAGTTAAGGTTGGGGGAGGAAAGGGTTATGGAACTTCTGCTTATGTATCGAAGTCAAAGAAAGATACAAATGTTTTGGATACCATCCACAAAAAGAAATCAGATGCTGAACTTGATTATGGCGGTGAAGATGCACTAGAGGTTGCTCGGCAAGTTGCTAAAGAAGTGGAACAGCTAGTAGTTGATTATAGAGAAGAGTTCTGCAGCACCTCTTCTGAGAAAAACTCTGGTGGAGTTGCGGATCCTGGTAGCCCCGATTCTATAAACGTCGAGCAGGAACATCCTGCAACTACTGAACCAGAAGATGAGGTCCATACTGGTGAAGATATTTCTCCTGAGACCCTTTCTCCGGACAGAAAAAATCCTCAAGTGAGTTCTGAGATCACAGACAAAAATAAAGATTGTATGCCATGTCCAGACTCTTCTCAGGTCACTGAAACTACCGAAGAACCTGCGGTTAACACTGGAAAGAACATGTGCGACTTTGATCTGAATGATGATGTCTGCATGGAAGAGATGGATCGTCCGATGACTCCCACCTCTGCACCTTCTGGCTCTGCACCAGTCACCGTTGTTTCTGCTTCAAAAGCAGCAGTTCCTAGATTGCCCATGGCTCCGCTCCATTTTGAGGGAGAACTAGGATGGAAAGGATCTGCTGCAACAAGTGCCTTTCGTCCTGCATTTCTTCGCAGGACTCCGGAGGCAGAGAAGAGTATCTCAGGAAGCAGCCATAGTTCGAAGCAGAGACAAGATTTCCGTGATATTGATTTGAATGTGGCTGAAGGTGATGCTGGTGGAGTCGCCGATCCAGTGTTAGCAAAGCAGATTCCGGCGACATCTGATCTCCATTCTGGGGAATCTTCTGTTGAAGTGAGTTCTAGACGGGCAGAGAGGCTCAAGTTGGACCTGAACCGCTCCGATGACAATGAGGAGACGCCATCAGATTGGAAGGTGGAAGGAGGGTTTGTTTACCACCAAAGAAATGGACATTACAGCCCGTCTCCAGCATCGTCGTCCTCATCAAGGCCATCTTCTTCCATGAGGAACTTTGATTTGAATGATAATCCGTCTTTCTTTGAACATTCAAATGATCAACGCTCTGATCTGGGCAAATCCCTGGACATGAATGGTTTTGGAGGTGCTAAACTGGATGATCCTGTTATTTCAATATTGGGAACACGAGTGGAGCTGAATAAAAAAGAGTTTCTCCCTCAAACTCGCTCCTTCCTCCCAAATGGACAGGCATCAGAATTCCCCAGTTCAGCAGACTTTGCAAGAGGTGGTGGAGGGGGAGGAATGCGCGCTACAATGACTTATACACCCTCTCCACTTTTTGGATACAACGGTTATACAGCAGCGGGGCCATCCATGTCTCTCTCTCAAGGTATGTATGGTTCTAGTTCTGTTCATTACATGGCAGATTCAAGAGGTACCCCTGTTGTACCACAGGTAATGGGCTCCTCGGTAGCTGCTCCCCCCAACTACTCTCGTCCACAGTTCCTCATGAACAGCACAACCGGTCATGTGTCTGGTATGAATGGGGCTATGCCAACGCGGCCTAGTTTTGATTTGAATTCAGGGATGACAGTTGTTGATGCGGCAGAGAACAGAGACCCACATGGTGGATTTAGGCAACTGTTTATTCCAGGACAAGGCGGTGTATTAATGGAAGACCCGATTAGATCCTCTTCTTCGCAGGCAATGGGGTCAGGGATGAAAAGGAAAGAACCAGATGGTGGATGGGACCTGTACCCTGTTGGCTATAAACAGAAATCACCATGGCAGTAAGAATATGTTTTGTTCAACATAGGTTGTTCCCTGTCATGGTGTAACCTTGTGTCTTTGTTTAGGGAGAAAAGATCGTAAAAAGAGAAGAAGAAAGAAAGAAGGAAATGATAATGCCGGAAACAGGCCAGAAGAGAGGAAGAAAGATGAGCCCATTGGCTTATTTAGTTGAACTGAATAAGGCTGGAAAGCACGTTGGTATAATCGGATTCATGAGATTGATTCCTGAGAAGGAAATGAAAAGAAAAAGAAACAAAAAAAAGAATCGTAGGTCTGCTGTTTTTTGTCTCGCTTTTGCTTCCTTAATTTGCCTTCTGTTTTTCTTTAATTTTTTTGTCTTGTTGTCAAAGTTTTCATAGAAAGCAATCTGCAGCCAAGGAAGTTGGGTTCATGACTCAATCCATGTATTCTGTTCTGTATTTCTCTTCTTCTCCTTCTCTCATAATTATCAACAGTTGAATGAAAATGTTGGGTTTATTCTTACATTTTTCAGTGTATCCGGGGAGCAATAATCTGAACTTCATTTCTGTAACACAAGTGTTCTGTTCATATGTAGAAGGTAACTTATATTGATCTGAGTTTATATATTTCGAAATAGGAAATGGTTATATTTGTTGCTCTGATTTATTGAATTATATCTTGCCGCTATGTAGAAGATTGTTTTGTTGTTTCTTTGTCTATGTTTTGATTGGAAAACTGAGGAAGTTTCAGAGGCACATTAGCGATGCCAGCGGAATTAAACCTCGGTCTTATGCACTACCGTGTTAGATTATTGCTGCAATCAAATTCCACAAGTTGCTTGCTCAAGTCCTCATCTCCCTGTTAGGAATGACCATGAAGTCGGGACTTAACCCTACTAATCCACAAGCCTACACTTGAAGCAGAAAATTCTGCAACGTCGTACTTATATTAATATTCTGTCAAAAAATCAAGTAAAGAAAAAAGATGTGTACTAAATTCTATGTTGTAATTTGATAATGCACTCTGACTGAGAAATTTGTGGAAGTAGCTTTCAGTAATTGTGATTATTACTAAGTTGGTGGTGGTGGTGGTTGGTGGTCCGGGTTAGTCAGAAAGAAAGCAAAAGAAAGTGAAAGAGTAGGTACGTATTTGACTCTGTACAAAGCAGTCAGCCTAACATTCGTTCCTCCAATCACGCTTTAGCAAGAAACAAAAATTGTACACAAGCAGGAAAACGAAACAAAAATGAAGGAATATCTGATTTGATTTGATTTACAGTTGGGTTAAAACTGAGAATTACAAGTTGTCTGTAGCACACTATCCAACCCGTTCAGTGGTGCTTTCTTTAGGAGCAGATCTAGCTAAAGTGGGAGAGAGGAAAGCACTTGGATTATTCTGAAAAGTCATTTCTGATATAGTACCCACATAAAGCTTTCAGATTGCAAATGCTAACTGGTAGTTCCATTGATCATGTTATTGTAAGTTGGGTACAAAATGGTCGATGACATCAGCATTGTAAGAGTAAGTGAGTGAGTGCTTTTCGTATTTGAGGTGTAATAAGAGTGTAGGTTTATTGTCTTGTGTAATAGCTTTGCAGGTTACGTAGTAGTAACAGAATTGTTTTCTTCCTTTATAACAGCCAGCTGTCTGTTTCTTTTCCCTTTTACATTTCTTGTCGTATAAATACTTTTCTTGTAATTTTGTCTTTTTTTCACAATAACTTCATAGAAAACTGCTCCATAGTTTTCACACCTGCTTAACCATTTTCACACGGTATCAAATTTCTTCAGGAAGATTAAATCCGTTCATCTTTTGATCCTAATTTCCGTTGTACATCTCTATTACCATCTTCAATTTCTACTATGATCCTATTACCTCTTAAAATTTCTACTACCTACATCTATTAATTCTCAAGATTTTTGCAATTTCTTCATCAATTTCTTCAAGAAATGGCATCTACTTCTTCATCTATGACTTCTACTTCTTTACAATTTCAAAACGTCACTAATTTTGTCTCAGTAAAGCTTAAAGTTGATGGATCGAATTACTTGATTTGGAAAAATCAGTTTGAGTCGATCTTAATTATTACAAATTTGTATGAGTTTGTCGATGGAACAACACAAATTCCTAGTGAAGTTATCACGGTTGATTTAATTTCAGTACCTAATCCAAAGTATCTTCATTGGCGCAAACTAAATAGGTTTATGATGTCTTGTCTCAATGCAACCTTTGAGGATACTATCTCTAGAGGTGTTCTTGGTCATACTACTGCAAGAGAAATTTGGCTCTATTTGGAAAGATAGTTTGTTCAAAGATTTTCCGCCAAGAAATCTCTTCTACGCAGTTAATTGCATTCACTTAAACGAGGTAATAATGATATTTCAACCTATTTTGATGACTTAAAGGACATTACCTGTTCACTAGCTGCAATTGGTGAACCAGTAGATGAACCAGATATCGTTATGTATACTCTTCTTAGTCTTGGAAAAGGTTATCGTCAGCTTTTTATATCTGCTCAGAATAGGGAGGCTGAATTTAGTCTAACTGATGCTGAATCTCGTTTTATTACATCATGAACAATGGCTTAGAGCTGAGGATATGGAATCCCACTACACCATTTTTGGAGATTAGCAACAAAATTTTGCAACAGCTCTAACGCAGTTGCGAATTCTCAACTGATTTTGCAACGGCTTAAAAATTCGCAGCTGTTTTCTGCGGTTGCGAATTATGCAACTGCTCCCCAGCTGTTGCGAATTACGACCGTTGATTATACCCCGCGTGCTACCCGCTTGTGTGCAATGTAACACCAGCATTCTACATGTGCGACCAGTTTAAGCGCTAGGGCCTGGGAACAGTTTTGGTTTATTTCAGCCCCCATTTTTTATATCAGATTAAACCTCCTTTTTTCTTTTCACCCCAATTTTCCCTACGCGGGATTTCTCCCTCTCTTTTCACCTTGTACGATTCACTCAGAGCCACATAAATTCTTATAACTCCATTAAAATTCTCTCTCCCTTTATTATTTCCAGATCTGAAAAGCTTCTCTGCTCTGAAGAAGAATCAATACCGCCGTTAAGCTCTACCAACCGAAGCTATCCATATGAGTCATTTAATTTAAAACCAACATACATCTACTTTGTTTATTGAATTTATATTTAGGTCAGTTTCATCTTTGCGGTTGTGCATAAGTATTTAACTTCACCAGAAACAACTTTAATATATATATATAAATCTATTTTACTTTGATTCCCTTGTTTCTATTAAACTTTTGTATATATGTGTGTGGTTTTGTTTTCTTTTATGTGATTAGGTAGGTGGCTTCAGATAAGGCCATTTGAATCACTAGTAGCCATCAGAGGGGAATATCAATCCCTGGTACGTACTTTTGTTTATGCTTATACTTATGCTTTTATGTTTAATTACATGGTGAATACTAACCTTCAATGTACTTTCTTGCGAGGTAATGATCACTATTACTGGGTGGCAAGTGAATTGCGTGGGGATTGGGATCAACTTGTGCCCTAGTGTGCATTATTCAGTTAACTTGAAGCGAGTTAAGTCCTCCTTTATACCCCTGAATCCCTTTTTCTTCCAAAGTACATGTTTGTTTGGTGATTACCGGTTGTTTTTAATCAATCTTGTTAATCTCTTAAGTGTTTTCATCAAAAACCATATTCAATTCCTCACTGACACTAGATTTATGGTGCACACACAGGTTTTGATGGTATTGGTTGAAACATCGCGGCTACATTTTCGTCTTCTTAAACTCACTAAGTTGTAATTTCTAATATTGGCTTTTGTTTTGTTCATTTGTTGTTTAGTTCTCACGGAATCCACCTGATTACTCTTGTTTTGTTCTCATCGAATCCATCTGACACTCTTGTTTTACTCCCACTGAATCCACCTGACACTCTTGTTTTATTTTCACTGAATCCACTTGTTTAGTTATCAATTGCAGCAGACACGTATGGAAAGGCATCAATTATTGCACCTCTAATAACAGTAAGATCATGCATTTTATTTTTGATGTCTACTTTTATATAAGTTATTGCAGTTTGCTTTCATTATATCTATTGAATGACTCTTCAAATCCTTCGGTTCTAGTCTTTAAGTTATCCCGTTCTTAGTTTATTTGTTATCTGATCTCTGTTATGGTTTCCAGTAACATGAAAAAATGTGGGAAAACTATTGTCTTCGCCCAAACAAAACGTGATGTTGCTAGCATCGTTCTGGTATGTATTCACAATTTTAAAGCTCATTTCTTTTCTTTCTCGCATCTTCGATACAATGTGCATTATGAATGAGATGAGTTGCAAACCACTTATGATGTCTTCCATGTATGATTGTTTTCTTTCGATATGTTCAAGTAACCTAGAGACGTGCATTCTTTTCCACATATGTCTCATGCATATTAGCATAATGTCATTGCATGCTTTACTGTCAGCTTCAGTCTATAATTCTGAAGCCCTTGTGATTAACCAATCATTTATCTTCATTCTTTTATTTAGTAATATCATCTATTTGTATACAGGTTATACATTACGAGCTTCCAAACACTTCAGAGATCTATGTTCATAGGTCTGGTAGAACATGACGTGCTGGAAAGATGGTGATAATGCAACAATATTAAATAAGTACTCTTTTGATGTAGAACCGATAATTCAGGGGAGTGATTCTATTCATACTCCTGTCATCCATGCTACCTGCTGACAGGTATGTGTTTACTGAAATTTTCTTTAAGACCCAGTTCTAGAAACGTTAAATTAGAATCTATATACCACAATGTAACACATCAATAAAAACCGAAAACAAAAAAACTACCACCTATGAAATATGATTCTAAAGTAGTGTATAATCATCCCTGTCATTCTCTAGAATTTGAACTCATATGCGAACTCATAACTAAAGTTACTAAAATTTTCTAACTTTTGGTTGTTCATATCATTCGTCAGAAAATTAAGAAATGTCTCCTGAAAGTTATCTATCTTTTCTCATTATTTAGAAAATGAACTTAATTGGGTATTGATTGTATGTTTTTCCTGAAATTGGCTGAAACATCTGGCCTGAATATATGGTTCAAATGGAAGAGTTCTTTGTTCAGTGTGCACTTAATGTGAGATCTCTCAGTAGTAATATTCATATGCTTTCTGTGTGTTTCACCTGAATTTTGGCCTGGAAATGTTGATGGGAACCCTTGACTAGGTCAATAAGAGGTTGGCTTGACTTCTTTTTTTTCTGTTGCAAAAATTTAGCAACGGTTGATAACAATTGCTAAATTTAGAACCAGAATAACAAAAGCCAATCCGGCTAAGATTAGTCGTTCTAAGTTTTTTTGGTTCTAAATTTCGTAACTGCTGTGGAGCTGTTGCGAAATTAAAAATTCGCAACTGCTTGAAGTTTTTGCGACGATAATATAACAACAACAGCTAGCTGTTGCTAAACGTATTCGCACAGCTAAAACCGTTGTAAAGTCGCAAAAAAAAAAACAGTTGGTTGAACCGAAAACCGTTGCGATTTTTTTCCGCAACGGCTTAAGAATTGTTGCAAAAAAAATGACGCCACGTTCGCAACGACTGACTGTTGTTGCAAGTCCCTTTTGCAATTGCAGGCATTCGTTGCTAATCCTAAAAAACGGTGTATTGTCCTTATCAATTTTTTATTCTTAGAATTCGTCATTTTACTCTAAACATGCTTCTACTTCTAAACCTGGTGGTAATCCAAGACAATTTGAGTCCAAGAACAAGTGTACATCAAATACCTTTATAGATTTTTCTCAAATATGTTGTCAGATCTTCAAAAAATTGGGTCATACTGTTAATAGATGTCATTATAGGTATATACCTGCAAAATCTAGTAATTTTGGTGGTGCTAGTTCCAATGGTGATGATTCTGTTGGTGGTGTATCAAATTCTCTTCAATAAGCTTTCTCTTGTATTCAAGCTAATTCTGTAGTTGTTGGTGAGGATTTCAACAAGGCTTCAGTCTGGCTTCCTAACTTAGGTGCAACCAGCCACATAACTAAAGATTTCTCTATATTGAGTTAGTCAAAGCAATATTCTGGTTGTGAAAGAGTCATTGTGGGTGATGGTACAATGCTACTAACTGAGCAATCTGGAAACATTATTGTAGATACTCATTTTTAAAAGTTTCATCTAGATAATGTCCTTTTTGTTCCAAGTATCAAGCAAAATCTTCTTTCTATAACCAAGTTCACAAAGGATAATAAAATCTTTGTTGAATTTTTTTCGAGTGGGGATATGAGATAAAATGTGTCAAAACAAGAAGAGCGCCGGCTCAAGGTAAAATCAAGGATAACTTATATCCTATGGAATGTATGACTTCATTTTCTTTTACTGCTTCTACTACTACATATGAGTTCTTTCTTTAGCATAAAAGGTTGGGCCATCCTGCTTCTGGAATTCTTTTCAAAGTGGCTAGAAGTCTTGCACTTAAGATTGGTTCTGATGATTCTTGTCTCTGCACATCTTGTCAGCAAGATAAGAATCATAAATTACCTTTTCACTCTTCATTTAGAACTACTCCCATTCCTCCGCATTTAGTGCATTATGATATCTTGGGTCCTGTACCTATTGCTTCTACTTTAGGTTTCAAATATAATATAGTTTTTTTTTATAGATTATTACTCTATATTCTATTGGATATATCCCCTCAAATGTAGGAGTGAAAGTCTAGCATGTTTCAAACATTTCAAAGCTAATGTAGAGAATATTTTGAGTACTTCTGTGAAGTTTTTCAATGTGATAATTCCCTTGAGTTGGTCAAAGGACAATTCGAGTTGTTTCTGTAGGAGAATGGTATTGTGTATAGAGTGTCATCCCCCCACCTTCATCAACAAAATGGTTTGGAAGAACGCAAACACGGACACATAACATAAATTAGGAAATATTATAGCTTTTCAAGCCTCATTACTTAAATCTTTGTGGTATGATTCATTTCTCACAACCACTTATATCGTAAATTGACTTCCCACAAAAATTCTCAATTCAAATCCCCTTATAAAGTCCTCATTAATACTCTTCTACATTATTCCTTCTTTAAAGTGTTTAGTTGTTGTTGTTACCAATATTTGGCACATTACAGGGATGATAAGTTGAGTCACAAGTCAATCAAGTGTGTATTTCTAGGGTACAACCCTATTTATAAGGGATATAAGTGTTATGATTTCGTCAATAAGAAAACTTATATATATGTCCATGTTAATTTTGATGAACACTGCTTCTCATTTGCTATATCAACAACCTTATCTCCATCACCACCTTTTCCTTCTTCTGACAGCATCACTCTTTCATTACCTATTTCTACATCACCATCAGATATTTCTACACCTACAGAAATACCCATTATGCCTCCTCCAAAACCAACACATGTTATTCCAATTACTCTCATTATTTCTACTATCACTACAAGATCCAAATCTGGCATCTCAAAGTCAAACCACTACCAACATATTTTGTTTTTCATTATACAGATTCTATTTTACATTCACCTTTTACTTCTCAGATAACTGCTTATAAAGCTGCTTGTAAGAATCCAAAATGGTTGAACGTTATGTCTAATGAGTATAAGGCATTGATGGATAACGAAACTTGGATTAAGGTCCCATTTTATGAAAATTTCAATGTCTTGGGGTGTAAGTGGGTATATAAGCTTAAGATCAATGTTGAAGGGACAATGGAGAGGTACAAAGTCTGGTTAGTGGCCAAGGGCTATGATCAAGTGGATGGAGTCGACTATTTTGAGACATTCATCCCAGTAGTCAAGGAAACTACAGTGAGAGTTTTTCTTACTCTTGTGGTCACTAACAAGTGGTTTATCAAGCAGTTGGACGTAACCTGACTGAGGATGTCTATATGGCACAACCATCTGGGTTTGAAGATGCTAAGAATCCTACTCATGTGTGTGAGATATAGAGAAGTTTGTATGGTCTCAATCTGTATGATTACGGTTTTTCTAGATCCATGTGTGATCATTCAATGTTTTTATATAAATCTAGAAGTGATATGGTAGTTCTTTTATTATATGTCGCCAACATTATTTTGTCAGCTTCTTCTTCTCAACTGTCAGATTCAGTAGTTCACTTTCTTCAGCAGTTTTATCCTATGAAGAATTTGGAAGTCCTGCACTACTTCTTTGGTATTGAAGCTTCATTCTTAAATTATTGTTCTCAGTTTCTCTTGGCTCAGCATAAATATGCTTTGGAATTGCTACAGAAGCATGCTATGTTGACTTGAAATCCAGCCAAGACTCTAGTTGCCAAAGGACCCAGACTTTCTATCTCTATTGGTTATTTACTACATGATCCACAAGCCTATAGGCGCTCTTTAGTATCTCACAATGACTCGACTGGATATTTGCTTTGCAATAAACTACGTTTCGCAGTTCATGAGTCAACCCGCCTCTGAACATATTTTTGTAGTTAAGCGCATTCCAGATACACTAGCGGAACTGTTGGCTCAGTTATCTTACTTTCTTCTGGCGATATTACATCTCTCATTGCATCCTCAAACTCCAATTGGGCAGGATGTCCTGACACGCGACGATCTACTTCAGGATTTTATGTTTTTTTTTTGGGTCTTCACTTGTTTCTTGGTCCTCAAGGAAGCAACCTACTATTTCTAGCTAGTTTGTTGAGGCAAAGTACAAGTCTATGGTTGTTGTGGCTGCTGCAGAAATGGTATGTCTATCCTTTCTGCTTGATGAATTGCTTGTACCTCTAACCAAACCTTTTGTTCTGTTTTGGACAACGCTTCTGCTAACAGTATGAAAAGTAACCATGTGTTTCATGCTCGTACGAAACACATTGAAATTGATTATCATTTTCTACGAGATTTGGTTCTTTCCAGGTGGTCAAGCACATTTCATCTGCAAATCAGTTAGTAGATTTCTTCGCAAAGGGTTTGGTTCATCCAATATTTCTTTCTTTGACACTCAAGCTTCTGCATTTACAAGACTATCAACTTGAAGGGGCTGTAAGAGTAATTGAGTGGGTGCTTTTAGTATTTGAGGTGTAGTAATTAAGAGCGTAGGTTGTCATCCTATGTAATAGTTGTGTCGGTTATGTAGTTGTAACAAAATTGTTTTCTTTTGTTATAACAGCTAGATGTGTGTTTCTTTTATCTTTTACAGCTCTTGTCGTATAAATACTTTTCCTATAATTCTGTCTTTAAGAGGGAAAAAAAAAACTTAACACAAAACTGCTTAATATTTTTGACATTTGTTCGACCATTTTCACAGTCACCGCTATAAAATGAACTCCACCGGTAATTTTGTTCGACCATTTTCACAGTCACCGCTATAAAACGAACTCCACCGGTAATTTTCTGCAATAATCAAAAGAAATGGATCATTTTTCTAGTTTTGATTCAACCGTTATAAAGTTATCAGGATTTTAGTCTCGACAAGATTTTATGATTCACAGTCTTACTTCTTTCGTTTCAAAATAATAGATCGGTTTCTCAGAAAATTTAATGAAAGGAGTAATTTAAAAGGCCATGTTAATCGTGATTGGTCTGAATTTGGACGCCTAGATTATTATTATTAGCTGCCACGTCTCTCCGACACATTCTTTAAAAGCAAAATCCAGGCACCTTCCCAAGGTCAAGGAAGATCGAGTTAATACTTGCACAAAAGCTGCACGGGTTTCCATTACTCACTCCTTGGGACACAGTGCCTCTTTCGTATCCCTAGGTGGCATAAAAAGGTGTTCATGCCTTCGAAACCAAGTTCCTTCTCCTTCCCTTGAAATTGTCAGTTATTCCCACTCTCCCATCTAACTTTGACCGAAAGTGAACGGATTCTTTATCTTTAATTAAACAACCGGAGCAAGTAGTATTACTAAACTACACACATTCTACATTTATGGTACCTGAAAATTAGACCTTGGATGAAGCCTTCAATTCCAAACAGACTAACTATATTAAACCCTCATTAAATATCACAAAATTGATTAAAAAGACCAAAATCAACAATTCCTGGGTGAAACGGACATGTAAAATTTGATACTGTTTATATGGACGAGTGTTGATGGTGGATTTTCGACAAATGTCAAAATCGTAAAATCATGATACTGTATGTTTCTGACCCGGCTTAAGGAACGCATGTGACGATTCATATTTTACGATCCGTGAACCGTTTCACAATCTCTGATCATGTTCCTCTCAGAGCCATGATGAATATGTTTATCGAAAGACCTCCCACTAGCTGAGCGTTCGATGCTACGCATTTCATCGTGACCTCTACATAGAAGAATGATTGGGCGGTCCTCCTACATAATTGTTTGTTGAGAGGGCATAACGCCTTCAAGACGTCGGCGACACTCGTTGTTCCCTGACTATGTAGAGAGAGCGTGTATAGATTCAGGCGGCTCTCCTACATAATTGTTTGTTGAGGGGGCTAAACGCCTTCAGGACACCAACGATGCACGTTGTTTCCTGACTATACACCTTTCAGAACGAGTATGATGCTTCAACTATCTCATATCTCGATTCTACAATAAATTAATTCTACCGTGACATTCGCCACTGAATTCCTAGAAAATAATCTATTTTATCTTATTACTCCGTTCCATGGCTATCCCCGGCTGATTCCATGGATTAGTAATAGATGACCATCTTATCTCATTACTCCGTTCCTTGAATTCCCCGGCTGAATTCATGGATTAGTAATAGATACACAATTCATTTATTACTCCGTTTCATGAGTCATTCTCCGCTGAATTTCATGAATTAGTAATAAATATCCAACAATCGGGCATCTGGACTATCACCGAGTAAGCCTCAATAAAATGGTGCATGTGTACTCAACAATGACGCACGAACGAGCACTAAAATAAACGAACGAGCATTCGAAAATATGGACAAACGAGGAATCCTACACAAAACAGGAGAGAGAAAATAATAGAAAAGAGGCGCCTAGGGACCGGGCCGACCGGCCGGACGGTCATGCCGCCATGACCGGACCCCCACGCCCTCTTCCTTTATTTATTTTATTTTATTTATTTTCATGAACTCATGAAAACTCCTTCATTCAAGCAACTTTCCTTGTTTGAACAAAACTCACGGTTTCTCCATATTTTCACGGTTTCATGAAAAATAATAAAAATATGGAAAGGTGTCGCGAGACCGGGCTCCCTAGCCGGCCGGCCATGCCCTAGCCATGGCAGGTCCCACACCTTGCAATCCCTTGTTTTCATAATTATTATTTCCCTTATCTCATGAAACTCCCCCGTTTGAGTAAAAATCATGGTTTCTTCATATTTTCTAAAATATTGCTCAAACCATGAAAAAAGTCAATTGGTCTCATGACCGACTAGGCTTTTCACGAAAATATTAAAATAGTATTGTTATTTTAATATTCTCAAAATATTAATCAAACGAGCAAAGTCCTACGTGCTTATTCGAGCAAAATCAAGGATTTCAGTCAAAGATCAAACTCTTCTGAAAATACAAAATATTGCTCAAACGCGCATCAGAAAATTCCGAAACTCTCAGGATTGAGATACGGGAATTATGGTGACACGGGCATGCTTCCTTGACCGACCAAGGCCGTCCCTAAGGCTCTCAAGGATCCAGTCCACACACTCTTATAATTTTGACCTAATTTGCTCAATCATATTGGGTCCAAACTCTTTCCAACCAACTTGGAATTTGCTCAAACGACCAACAGCTGGTCCAACGACCACCAATGGCCGGTTTCATGCCCTCTTGGTCGGTCCCTCACTTCTCCATAAATTAGGTTTTATTACCTAATGCTCGGACGAGCACTATTTTAATAAATGATGAAACTTGCATTTGATCATTCTTTCACCAACCGGTCAACTAAGGACTCTGGTGCATGCTCACTCAAGCACTTGGGCACCACATGGTCGTCCATCATCCCATGTGGTCGGTCCCTCCTTCACTCAGTAACCTATTTCAGTAATTCATCAATTGACGAACAATTGATCAAAAATTAGGGTTTCGAACACACGCTCCACAAATCATAATTCTGAGCAAGTTCAAACACTAATAATTTTATGTTGATCCAGCAATCAACATCCAGATTAATTATATAATATTTTGTAGACTACCAATATTTTAATTAATATTTTATTGGGTCACGTTACCAGTAATTCATCAAATTGAGCAATACTTGCTCTTGCTCGAATATTGATCCAACTATCAATATTTAGTAATTCGTCGAATCGAGTAATACTTGCTCAGTTGCTCGAATTTACAATATTTTCTCAGGCGAGCAATATCAACATAAGAACTGTAGTCTCAATCATAAATCACTGAGCATTCGTCACTCATGCTCAATTCAACAAAACTTAGACTCACTGTCTAATAAGTCAATGACTGACTAATCAAATACACGTCTTCTTTGCAGACTCCATGTTCGTGAGACATCAATCACGTCACATGGGGGGATATCAATTAGGGTTTTATTCTGGCGGCCTACGGCACGTGTGTTCATCCACTACGAAAAATGTGAGTAAGTCGTACAAACGGTTTAAGGAGTTAGAAAAGTAGTGGGTGCACGATCAGTCAAGTCTCCACACGACATAGAACTGACTTTACCACGATCTCTCAGTTTCCCACTCTTTCACTCAAGAAACTGTCACACTTACTGGGATCAATGTGTTCACTATTCTGACAATATAAATAAGTCTCGGAATTCACGATTGAGATATACGCAAGAAGACATGGAAAATCCACGATATATTGAACAGACAATCCATCGTATAACCAAGAATCATCGTGTGAGCAACACTCTCTCAATCATTCGAAACTTATTTACACAAACTTGCAGAAACCTTCAACACATCTACATCCACTGATCATCATTGTGCATCAACGGGATGATCCCTGTCTACAGAGCCTTGTTGGAAAATCTCCGGTTTCAAACTTTCTCAGAACTCCGTGAAGCAACCAAGCGATCAACAACTTCTGCTCCAGCCTTACTAGAAATAACAAAAACTGTCAAAACTATGGAGCCGCGAGACACTCGAACCATCACCAGGCTTCTGATCAACAAATAGTACAATTTTCAACCTTCCATGAATGTTGTTGAAGGGAGCAAAAGGAAAGCTGATGCGCAGCAACATAAGAATGCTCCTCCAACGGCTCATCCTACGAAAGCACCAAGGAAGGACAACCAAACTCGAAATGCACAAGCACCTGCTCAGCGTCAGCAGAGTGACCAGGAAGTACCAGATTTTCCTTTCCTTATTAAAGAGGTGATCGAATTATTAGAAATCTGGATCCAAGATGGTGCGATCAATTTACCTCCCGTCAGGAGAGAGCCGACAGACGAGGAAGTGGAGAATCCACGCTACTGCCGCTTTCATAGGTATGTCAGTCATCCGACCAGTGATTGCAGAACCCTGAAGCGCATATTCAAGGAAAAGTCCGACTCAGGAGAACTGGGGACTGAAGGAGTACACAAGAATCCTCTCCCGATCAGAACCTTTACACTCTCTGAACAGCCAGTCAAAGAAGCAGTTCAATCATTGATCGAGCATGTCTGCGAATTGCTTTATCTGTCAAAAGTTCAAAAAGGGGACATGTTCACAGCTTTGAATCATATAGTGTCCGGGAAACGTTTATCTGTCTTAGAAGCGCTCCCTGAACCTCCAGCCACTGACAAAGAGATGTATGACTGGGGACTTCTCACCACGGTCCACCTCAAAGGAAATGAGTTCAAGCGAGCGTTGGTCGATGTTGGCACTACTGTCAATATCATCCCTTTGAAAACTCTCAGAGCTGCTGGCATCACTCAACAAGAAGCCACTCATGCTCCTGTCTTAGTCAGAGACCATAAAGGAATCTCCAGGGATGCTTATGGTTACATCATTCTCAAGATGAAAACTGGTTCAACCTGGGCAGAAATTAAATTTCACATAATCAGGGAGGATCCAGGATATGATATGATCCTTGGACGAAAATGGATTCATGCTGAAAAGGTAACTCCAACAACTTCAGTTACACATTTCTCTGTTGAAGAAAGCTCTGATTCGGAAGAAATAGAGGATAATCCATCATTTGAGCATCTGGGAAAAGTTGAAGCCTTAATGGAACTTACACAAAAACTTGAAGAGAGCGCACATGAATTTGTCAAAAGGTTCCGTACTCAGGCAAGTCTCATTCCCCCTCATGCATCTATATTATCAACTTTCAAATACGCTACTCTGGTCCGGGGACTTGATCTTACTCACAACTTAGCCATCACCAAACGCTATGAGTGGTTAGTCTCGCCTCAGCAATATTTCACCAAGTGGTTGGACGCAGAGCCTCGCCGAATACAGCATCTTACGGACACGGTCATTGCTAGAATAATGACCGAGCATGATAATCAATATCCTAGGTACTCTCCCTTGCGTGAGTGTCCACATGTGCAGTAGGATTGGAAAGCTCCACAAATATGGAATCCCACTATACGAGGAATTCCGAACCAGCAGAAGATATTCAGGGCACGAGCAACCAAGCCTAACAAATTTCATGAACGGGATTTAGTTCTCAAGGCAAATAAGCGCAATCTCTATTCCACAAGGAGCTCTAACTGGGAAGGACCTTTTATGATTGCTAAGTCAGCAGTCGGAGGATATTACAAATTGGCTGACATGAAAGGCAAGACAAGTGTGCCAGTGATTCACGAGAATTGGCTAAAAGCTTTTGACGCATGAAGCATTCAGCGTCCCAAGGTGTTTTATGTTCAAGACATGAACTCTCAAGACATCTATCTAACATTTTCATTTTAGGATTTTCTTTCACATGTATTTTTAATTCCTCCAAAACGTTTGCAATACTTGCATTCAGTATTTGAATTCAGCAATTTATCAAAGTTCTTTTATTTAAAAAATCTCTATCAAATCTAAAAGAAAATCCTCAGTCATTCACTTATTCAAAACTAATCAGAAAATCAAAACCAAAATAAAACCTCACATCTCTCAGAAGTTCAAAGTTCAAGAGATTATGGAAAAGAAAACTAAAGGAAGCCGGCAAAGTAAGATTTCTGCTTCTCTGCATTCTCAAAGACTTGCAAGGCCACTTTCTCCAACTCCAGCTTTTCAGTCAATTCAACAATCTTAGCCATTTTCTCCACCACAGCATCGCTGGAGAAGAGTATATTGTTCTCTACTGCATCCCCGATAATGTTGATCCTCTGACAAGCCACTTCAAGTTGAAACCAATTTCTTCGGATTTCTTCAAATTGTACTCCCAATCAAATAGTTCATCTTGAGTAACAGTACTTCTCGCCCTGGTCCATATATCATCTATGACGCGCAAGATGGCTCCTACTTGCATTGTCAAGAAGTAACTGCGTTTTGGATCCTTGGTGACAACAATGTGACCATACATTTTCCACAATTTCTCATACATATCAGCATACCCTATGGGAACGCTAAATCCACCAATTGATGTGTGATATGGGAGTGACTCACCGAATGGAGGAACACAAATAATCCCTGCATTAGGGTATTCATGCACTATTATGCGGTTCTCAGTTATTGGAGCAGCTTCAACAATTGTGGGAGCAGTTTCTTCTATCGATGAGGCAGCTTCTTCCATTCTGGGTCCAGTTTCTTCTATCTCTGAAGTAACGATGATTTGAGCTTCATTCTCAACTTCAGTAGCAACATTCTCATGGCATTGAGGTGCATAGATGATAACATCATCAACTCGGTTCACCATATGGTTTGAATCATCATTCGCTCCATTATTCTCAACTTCGGCATTTGGTACCTAATACGAAGATTACATGAGATTAGAGCGATTCAAGCATGAAAACCAAAGGCAATCATAAAATCCAGCATGTAAGTGAACTAAAACTATCTAAGTTCTTTACTATACATCCAAGACATGAGAAAATAGTGTGGAAGTCATAAAACACGTTTTTCAACAAGCTCGTCTGAAGAGATTTTATACTTCCCTATATAAAACGATGAACTGGGAGAAATTGGTAATTAATTTAAGGTTGAGTCATATACCATTCTCTTTGTATGGATGTTATTTACAACATATCAAAATTTCATGGAAATCGGATAAATGAGAAAATAGTTGTGGCCAAAACATTGGACTACATGTCAGCTGAAAAAATTCTGAAGGTTTCCTGGAAGTTTACTGTTCCGATGATTTCGATCCCTAAACGTGCTAAAAGTTCTAAAATATTATTTTAGAAAGCTTGTAAATCTCCTGGGCATGAGAATACATGGGTAGATCGCGAAAATCCGACATCGGATGAAGATTTTATGGTGTTTTTGCTAAAAGACTGAGTTCTGGAATTTTCTGGTGACGTATTTCACTAAAATTTTCATTCATTCGTATGGATTCTCATTCATTCATCAACAAATCATCAATATTATACTAATATGAAGAGAATATGAAATGGATACTTACTTGAGGGGTCTCCAAGTTGTTCAAGAGATTAATATGGTTGGCATCAACATTGGGAGCGTCATCGCCTTCATTCGGTCCTGGTTCTTGAGGATTCCCTTTCTCACCAACGTTTGAAGACGAATGAACAACACAGCCATGTTGGTCTTCCACAACAATGTTCTCCTGGATATGTAGCGACAATTATTATTATTTATTTCAAGAAGCATCATGATTAATTATACGAAGAAGTACTTACATCAACTTCGTCTTCATCGCTGGACTCATGAGTTGTTAGCTGAGCAAGATGAAGACCGTCAAATACTTGATGGAGCGAAATTCTGGAGTAGCAACAAACATTGGTTTCATGATCCTAATTATACGGACAAGGAAAAAGTCACGAAGGAATATTAACAACTCACCAAAGAAACGACTTGGTACTTCATATTATTCGGTATCATCCTGTAGTTCCTCTTACTTATGCCTTCTCCACTCTAGGGACTTTCTTGCACTTCTGAGAAGTCTACATGGATTCGAGATCTTACAGCACGGCCATCCTACCGCAAAGTCAATAAAGTAATTAAGGTGCGATTATTATGTGTTTACCGAAATCATAAGGAAAGTACTTACCTGTGAACATTTTGGAGGCGTTTTCCTTTTATCACCACTATAAAGGTATCTCAACCTTGGTCGAGCAGAATTCATGTCAGGAAAAGGAAACTCTCGTACAAGAGACTAAACATCCATCGCAAACTTATGCAAGCGCTCAAGTTGTTGACGCCAGAAGTCTACATAACCCGGAGTTACGTAGGTAGCTCGGTCAAAGAACAGAACACAAGTAATCATTTCCTTCCACATGCGTGCAATCCAAATGAGCCTTCAGATGTTTCAACCGATGGCTTATTCATTCGATAACCTGGAGCACACTGGTCGAGACCCATTTGTCGAGCTGCTCTGTCGATAGTATATTCCTCCACCTGGAATTTTCCGTGCATTACTGACACCAAGTAACCAGGGGTGCAACTCAATATAAAAGATTTCTCTCCATCACTCAGACCGGCGCCAGATTTCAACGTGGCATTTTCTTCAGCAGTATTGAAAGTGATCAATTGTGAGAATAGAGGAGGAACTGACACCCAGGGGCGAAAATTGAACTCAGACTCGATGTCTAAAATAATAGTGAGGTGTGTCTTGTGTCGTGGATGCTTTGTAGACCAACGCATAATCCTGGCATTATCTTTCTCGAGGAAAGCATGACGAGTGTCAACATTGTGTCCTTGCAAGACGCTACGAGGAATCGGAGCATAATTCTCAAGGTGCTCCCACATCAAAGCTTGGAGGAACATGGTATTAGCATATGTTTCAATCTTCATGAAGCCGTTGGAGACGCTGGAGTCTATGACTAAGGAGTCTAAATTGGAAAACAGTGAACCCAAAAACAGACTACCGATAGGAAGTTTCTCACCTTTAGCCATCTTTATGGCAAAAGGAATCACAAACGGATTTAACAAATGTCCACTATCTTCAAGAATGTCTCTGGAGAGCCACAAGCATAAGAAAGCATCAATGGTTAATGGACCATCAACAGGTTCTTTAGGAACTCCATCTCTCGGCCACCAGTGCTTCAACCATTGAGCGTAGCAGATTTTGGGCGACTTGTTGAAATCATGCATTGTAGTCTCCAATACGTCAGACATTACCGTCTCCTCTGCTGAGAGTTCTCCAGGAAAGTTTCCAGTAACTGGGAGATGCAATAAAGAGACTACATCTTCCAAAGTGATGGTGAATTCTCCTCATCTGCATATGAAGGTATGAGTGGGAATGCACCAACGAGCAAGCAAAGCCACCATACCTGGTATATCGTGATGAATGATTAAATCCCCAAATGCTTGAATAGCTCGTGTCACCTGTGCACGATCCAGCATGGTCCTTACATGGCTATGACCCAACATATGTCTGGCCCATCCATAGAAATGTGTCAGAGGCTTTCGGGAAAGTTTGAGTTCCACATGTGAACCCAAGTAGTGTTTTCCATGCAAACAGAACCGAGTTATTGCTTGAGGAGACACCAACTTGTTCTGAGTAGTATTTCTGGGATTTATGAGCAGCCGAAACGAGGAACCTGAGGGACGCTTTTCGGGTTTGTATTGAAACACGAAGAATTCATCATCAGTATTTGGGATGTTCTTGGTTTTAGAAGTTTCTTCTTCCCTAGAAGTCCCGGAATCATCATTTCTGGAAGAGTCACCAACTCTGGTTGAAGACTCTGTAGAAACATCCTCTCTGGAAGTTTCCTCTCTAGAAACATCGTCTTCAGAAGCACTACCATGGGAATCAGTCATCTTTGGAAAGTTGCTGCGACATCCATACAACAAATTTCATCAACAAATTTCGTCAACGCAATGGAATTAAAGCATAACAGAATAATTAAGATGCTCACATCAGCGTCTGCAAAAATGGTAATCCTCAACCCTTACCTATTTACGGTTTCACGAACTTAGTGATAATAACGTAAAACTTCAAGAAATATTGCTCTCTCCTTCAAACCTGCAAAGATGAGCAACACCCATCATTTAAAAGTCGACACCTGACTTTTCACGAAATTATGAATAGTTCACATAACCCTTAATGTGAACGTTCACTGATTATCTACCGTGTGTACATACACTATGAAATCACGAATCCATGAAAACATTGTTTACTTTCAACAACTACTCAAAAATCAAAATTTGATTTCTTTAACATTTATTTTTTCTTTAAATACTCACGCACAAAAATAAATAAATTACGTGAGTTTTTTTTTTTTTTTTTTAAATTTGTTTTGCTCGAACGAGCGTTTGTCTATGAAACGAGGGTCTTTCCTATTTTTGTAAAGATCCACATATTCCAAATAAAATTTTGAAAGTTCACAAACAAAATTTTATCATGAAGTGCAGGTCTATTTCAAATATCTTAGGATTATTGTTTATTACTTTAACTACGAACGAACGTATGTTTCCTAAAGGTACTTGTGTGAAAGTCCATGCTTTGAAAATAAACTTTGATTTTCATGAAACCTCATAAACAAAATTTTCTCCACTGCAACTAGACCATGTCTATTCAATAATATATGTATCTCTTTCATATTAGGGATTATTGCTCGTTTCTTAAACTAACGAACGAATGGGCATATATTTTCTAAAACAGATTTTTCACGAAACCTACATCTTCATGCATACATATGAAATTTTGTCTTATTAAAAACTCATGAACAACTGAACTTTAAAAAAAAAAAAAAAGAGTTTCGAACTTACCTGGTCGGTGCCGACCGGAATTTGGCCGGGCGATGATCGGTGACGCCGGCGGTGACTGTTCCCATGCGGAAAAAAAATCCTCCTTCTCTGGACGTGAAGAGATCAAGGGGAGGTGGTAGGTCAGCTTAGGAAAAATAAAAAAATTTAGGGTCTCTTCCCTTTTATATCAATTTTATTTCCAAAAACCTAATAAAACATGGATTTCCTTTTTTGGGCTCGGGCCTGCAAACATTAAACCGACCAAAACCGGACGACCGATCGTCCAAATCAGTCGTACTTCATCTCTCCGTACTCATGGGATGACGCTCTATCATACCATCAGGGTCCTTACATAAGCATTTGCTCATACATGGCACCATTGGAGCAAATCGAGGATTCTGAAAATACATTTGTACGACCGAGTTCAACCGCTTATCTCGTCGGCTGGAAAATGCTTACTGCGGAACATGATTGTCCCTCACTAAGCAGGGGACTTAATGTTGATGGTGGATTTTCGACAAAGGTCAAAATCGTAAAATCATGATACTGCATGTTTATGACCCGGCTTCAGAAACGCATGTGACGATTCATATTTTACGATCCGTGAACCATTTCACGATCTCTGATCGAGTTCCTCTCAGATCCATGATGAATATGTTTCTCGAAAGGCCTCCCACTAGCTGAGCGTTCGATGCTACGCATTTCATCGTGACCTCTACATAAAAGAATGATTGGGCGGTCCTCCTAAATAATTGTTTGTTGAGAGGGCATGACGCCTTCAGGACGTCGGTGACACTCGCTGTTGCCTAACTATGTAGAGAGACCGTGTATAGATTCAGGCGGCTCTCCTACATAATTGTTTGTTGAGGGGGCTAAACGCCTTCAGGACACCAACGTTGCATGTTGTTTCCTGACTATACACCTTTCAGAATGAGTATGATGCTTCAACTATCTCATATCTCGATTCTACAATAAATTAATTCTACCGTGACATTCGCCACTGAATTACTAGAAAATAATCTATTTTATCTTATTACTCCGTTCAATGGCTATCCCCGGCTGATTCCATGGATTAGTAATAGATGACCATCTTATCTCATTACTCCGTTCCTTGAATTCCCCGGCTGAATTCATGGATTAGTAATAGATACACAATTCATTTATTACTCCGTTTCATGAGTCATTCTCCGCTGAATTTCATGAATTAGTAATAAATATCCAACAATCGGGCATCTGGACTATCACCGAGTAAGCCCCAATAAAATGGTGCATGTGTACTCAACAATGACGCACGAACGAGCACCAAAATAAACGAACGAGCATTCGAAAATATGGACAAACGAGGAATCCTACACAAAACAAGAGAGAGAAAATAATAGAAAAGAGGCGCCTAGGGACCGGACCGACCGGTCATGCCGCCATGACCGGTCCCCCATGCCATCTTCCTTTATTTTTATTATTTTATTTATTTTCATGAACTCATGAAAACTCCTTCATTTAAGCAACTTTCCTTGTTTGAGCAAAACTCACGGTTTCTCCATATTTTCACGGTTTCATGAAAAATAATAAAAATAGGGAAAGGTATCGCGGGACCGGGCTTCCTAGCCGGCCGGCCATGCCCTAGACGTGGCCGGTCCCACACCTTGCAATCCCTTGTTTTCATAATTATTATTTCCCTTATCTCATGAAACTCCTCCGTTGGAGCAAAAATCATGGTTTCTTCATATTTTCTCAAATATTGCTCAAACCATGAAAAAAGCCAAAAAGTCAATTGGTCTCATGACCGACTAGGCTTTTCACGAAAATATTAAAATAGTATTGTTATTTTAATATTCTAAAAATATTGATCAAACGAGCAAAGTCCTACTTGCTCATTCGAGCAAAATCAAGGATTTCAGTCAAAGATCAAACTCTTCTGAAAATCCAAAATATTGCTCAAACGCGCATCAGAAAATACCGAAACTCTCAGGATTGAGATACGGGCATTATGGTGACACGGGCATGCTTCCTTGACCGACCAAGGCTGGCCCTAAGGCTCTCAAGGATCCGGTCCCACACACTCTTATAATTTTGATCTAATTTGCTCAATCATATTGGGTCCAAACTCTTTCCAACCAACTTGGAATTTTCTCAAACGACCAACAGCTGGTCCCACGACAACCAATGGCCAGTTTCATGCCCTCTTGGTCGGTCCCTCACTTCTCCATAAATTAGGTTTTATTACCTAATGCTCGGATGAGCACTATTTTAATAAATGATGAAACTGGCATTTGATCATTCTTTCACCAACCGGTCAACTAAGGACTCTGGTGCATGCTCACTCAAGCACTTGGGCACCACATGGTCGTCCATCATCCCATGTGGTCGGTCCCTCCTTCACTCAGTAACCTATTTCAGTAATTCATCAATTGACGAACAATTGATCAAAAATTAGGGTTTCGAACAAACGCTCCACAAATCATAATTATGAGCAAGTTCAAACACTAATAATTTTATGTTGATCCAGCAATCAATATCCAGATTAATTATATAATATTTGGTAGACTACCAATATTTTAATTAATATTTTATTGGGTCACGTTACCAGTAATTCATCGAATTGAGCAATACTTGCTCTTGCTCGAATATTGATCCAACTATCAATATTTAGTAATTCGTCGAATCGAGTAATACTTGCTCAGTTGCTCGAATTTACAATATTTTCTCAGATGAGCAATATCAACATAAGAACTGTAGTCTCAATCATAAATCACTGAGCATTCGTCACTCATGCTCAATTCAACAAAACTTAGACTCACTGTCTAATAAGTCAACGACTGACTAATCAAATACACGTCTGCTTTGCGAACTCCATGTTCGTGAGACATCAATCACGTCACATGGGGGGATATCAATTAGGGTTTTGGTCTGGCGGCCTACGGCACGTGTGTTCATCCACGACGAGAAATGTGAGTAAGTCGTGCAAACGGTTGAAGGAGTTAGAAAAGTAGTGGGTGCACGATCAGTCAAGTCTCCACACGACATAGAACTGACTTTACCACGATCTCTCAGTTTCCCACTCTTTCACTCAAGAAACCGTCACACTTACTGGGATCAATGTGTTCACTATTCTGACAATATAAATAAGTCTCGGAATTCACGATTGAGATATACGCAAGAAGACACGGAAAATCCACGAGATATTGAACAGACAATCCATCGTCTAACCAAGAATCATCGTGTGAGCAACACTCTCTCAATCATTCGAAACTTATTTACACAAACTTGCAGAAACCTTCAACACATCTACATCCACTGATCATCATTGATCCCACAATTCTCAGCTTCCCTCCTACAGATCAACACATCTCCTTCTTTGTGACCGAATTGACTCTGGAACGGCCATTGACTTGGTTTAGACTGGAGTCCTACAGATTGATCTCTTGAACTTAAAAGCACTCCCGTGCAGTGCATCTGTTTGAGGTTAGGCAGTTTGCTCGGTTGAGGAGTCTCGTCCGCATGGTCGTCTCTTCACTTTCCCAAAAAACCAGCAAATCGTTTTTCCCCATCAACAACGAGTATGTAAAAATAGTCAGGATGTAAACAGTTTCATCCTACCCATTTTCAAATACTTTTTCTTATTTTTAATTTGCATCAGGATGTATCCAGTTTCATCCTCGCTATTTTTTAAGTTTAAGCCAGAATGAATCCAGTTTCATTCTTGCTATTTTTTTGGTGTCCATTTCACCCATACTAATTTTTACTCGTCCATTAGAACCATGTTTTAAAAATATTTGGACAAATGACCCATTTTCCAATTAAATATCTAACTTTCATTAACAAACAAGACTAATAACAAACACAAATTCAACTTGTATGTTCACATGAGACAATGTTAAGAAGACATCACTGACATTTGCCCACCAACTACTGTTAAGTTATGCCTTATCCATATAAGCAGAATAAAACCCGTAAAATGTTCCAGAATCAGAAACCACCATTTAATATTGAAAGCAACAATACTAGAAACTTGTAACGGCTATAAATACAACAACATTCTGATCATCTCAGTAGTAATCTAATCTTCTTGCTCGAGAGGAGAATAAAATCACAACAACAACCAAACAGAAGAAACCACACACCCCGGTCTTCTTTTCTTCTCTCCGATTAAACAAGTAGCTAAGTCTGCTACATCGGGCCCCACAAAACGACCGTTGTTGAAGTGGGGGACCTTGATCAAATTCTAACCCTAGGATGAGATTTTGCTACAACGGATTTATTTGGGAAACAACAATTGGACTTCTAACCACATGCTTTCCATCAACCCAAGACAAGTATCCATAAAGACCACCTGAGTCATCCATAACCATGTTATGACTATCCATGGTAACAAACACCGCAAAACTCAACTTCTTTACTGTCTCCGTGAACACCAGTTTTGTTGGCTTCACACTTATTTTTACCCCTCTTGGTGATTCTATCTTGGGTCTGTAAACTGAATTTACTGCACCAACGTTAGTAACTGTTCTGATGAATGACTTTGTTGTCACCCCTTCGCCTGAACTTGAAAATATTGCTGAGATTGATGGATAATTTAGGTTCCCCGGTTGTGATTTTCTTGTTGTTGCACAATTTGCTACGGCTTTGGTGATGACTTGAATTGTCTTCGGGTCGTAACCAATTGAGCATAAGAAATTCACGTAATCTGCATTGGTGATGTCGTATACTAATCCCGGGTCCATAGCAAGATCAAGATTAAGATGCCCGGAACCAAAATCAAAAGGAGTAGATGATTTACCAGTTGATTCGTCCGTAACGGGTTGAAAGCGGTTATCGTTGTTTCGCGCACTGGTCATCATTGCGGACCGGATCATTGAAGGAGTCCAATTTGGATGAGCTGATTTTAGTAACGCAGCAGCACCACTAACATGAGGAGCAGCCATTGAGGTACCGGAAAGAATATTGAATTCTGATTTCCGAGTATCGGATTCTAAACCAGTTGGTCCGACCGCATCAGTCCAAGCAGCTAGAATGTTAACACCAGGAGCAATCAAGTCAGGTTTAAGAATCTCAGGTGTTAAACCACTTGGCCCTCTTCCTGAAAATGAAGCAACAATTGGAGCTGGTTTTATTCCAATTACAGTTCCGCGAAACACAATTGTTGCAGTTGCCAACTTAGACGATGCAATATATGCTTTAACCAAATCACCCTCATCAAAACCAACAGCACACGCAGGAATTATATGTGCATCACCAACTAAGCCTTCACCATTGGACACACCATTAGCTAAAATCATACCAATTCCACCAGCTTTTCTCACTACCAAACCTTTAGCCACTCTCGCATTACTTCCTCGATCACAGACGACAATTTTTCCTTCAATAAGTGCAGGGTCAAGTGAATTCTCCATACATAATGATGCAGACAACAAACCAGATTTGCCTGGATAAACAAGTGGATACATTTTCCCATCTAATGGTTTTCCAGCATATAAAGAAACGCCATTAAGTTTCTTACCATTACCAAGTAGTACATCCGCGGGGAAATTCCGATCAATCGTCCCCGCGCCCACTGAAGTAATCCATGGAGCAACATTAGTCACAGACATTCCAGTAGGTCCATCATTCCCAGCTGATGAAGAAACAAAAACCCCTTTCGAAACCGCACCGTAAGAACCAATTGCAATAGGATCAAGATAATACGGAGACGAAACTCCGTCGCCACCACCAATTGAGATAGAAATAACATCAACACCATCATTAACAGCAGAATCAAACGCAGCAAGAATATCAGAATCATAACAACCTGAATTTTTCCAGCAAACTTTATAAACAGCAATTCTAGCTTTGGGTGCAACTCCTTTGGCAATCCCAGACGCATAACCAGACATACTCGCTTTAAAAGCATACCTCCCAGCGGCAGTTGAAGCTGTATGAGTTCCATGCCCATCAGCATCTCTAGGTGATCGAAATTCCACAGATGTGTTCACATAACCAGGTCCTCCGGCACCACCAAATCCAGCTTCATGACCATTAGCAAAAAATCTAGCACCGATGATTTTCCGGTTACATGAATTAGAAGTAAACTGAACACCAGATTGACAAACACCTTTCCAACGAGAAGGAACAGGACTTAAATTCAAATCAGAGAAACTTCTTCTTTCCGGCCAAATCCCAGTATCAAAAACCCCAATTATAATATCTGATCCATAATCAGATTCAGCCCATAACCCATGTTGATTTCTCAAACCAATAAACTGTGGAGAACGAGTTGTGTGTAGCTCTCTACGTTGATCTTCGAATACAGCTAGTACTGATGATGGGTTGTTTCTTGAAATTGAATCAGCTTCTGATTTTGTTAATGAAGCTGAGAATCCGTGAAAGACTGTGTCGTAAATGTGTAAGATTTTTGATGATGAGGTGAATGATGATGCGTACCAGTTTGTATGAGATGGGAAAATTGCTGGTTTTGATTCTTCATATATTCTGAATATGAATGTCTTAACCTTTTCATCAGTTGATATTGAGGATATTATCAATGGAAGAAGAAGAAGTACAGAGAGAATATGTTTGAAGTGAAACAGAGAAGCCATGAAAAGGGTTTTGAGAGTTAAACTGAGAGAGTGGAGAGAAATCAGCTCAGTCTCAGTAGTGTTCTTATAATTATATATATGGAGTTTTTCCAATCGGTATTAGTTTGTTAATTAAGTACTAATTAGCACTTTATTGAAAAGGAAAAGGATAAAGTTGAGTTTATCGACAATGCCAGTGTAGTGGAGTACTCTGGTTGTATAAAATATTCCTAATCAAATAAACTTTTTACTTTTTGAAAGGCTATCTTGTGTTGCACAAGATACTACGTGGCAAAATCTATTTTGTTGTGTTCTACGCTGTTTCACTAGCTTTTGACTGTGGGCATCACTTGGCCTTGTCTGAACTAATTCTTGTTTATATTAATTACACTCCCTTAACACCATGGTTGATTAGCACAGTTTGAGTCGAATGTAATTTCAGTAACGGGCAGGGAGTAATTGAGGAGAATCAGGAGATGTAAAGTACACATTTCTCATGATGGTACAATAATTTAACCGCAGGGACAGTTATTTCAGTTTCATTTAAGTGTGTGTCTGACTTTTTACCATGCGGTTATGTTTCTCACATTTTTTGTTTAACAAAGTACATATATACGAAATGAATGTGTTTTCTGCAATGAATACACCGTGATCTTATCTTGCACACTTAAATAAACTCAAGGTGGAATTGATATATTTTCAACGCGATCAATCTAACTTTCTAAATTCTTTTAAGAGCATCATTTAGTACAAGGAAGTGGATCATTACATCTTGAGCTGAGTGATCATGTGCAACTAAAAAGACCTCCTAGTTGGGCCGCAATAATGACATTTCATTACATTTCATTACATTTCCTCGAGCAATACAAGGACATGCATATTACATGCAGAATCTTGTGAAGATAACTTTGAGGAAAAAGATATTAAGAAGGAATTTGTGCAACACTTCACCAACATATTTCAAGAACCGCACTGATGGAAACCTCAGTTGGACGATTTTGTCTTTCCAAAGAGATCCCTAGAGGGGGGAAAATTGCTGGAAAGGCCCGTGGAAGTAGAGATATGGAACATCATTAAGAGTTCTGGTAATAAAATATCTTCGGAGCCCGATGGTATTACACTATAGAGTTTTTCTAAATTGCATGCCTGTGATCAAATTGGAAGTGATGGAAATGGAAAAGAGAAGAAGAACGAAAGGATTGAAGAACTAACAACCTGTTCATCTGTTTACTGCCAAAGAAGGAAGAAACAAGCATTCCTAAACACTTTAGACCAACCAGTCTAGTTAGAAGTATATACAAGATCGTCTCCAAAGTTCTGGCTGGAAGGCTGAAACTATTTCTATCAAAAACTTATGTTTGAACACCATGGGGCTTTCATCGAGGGGAAGCAGATTCAAGATGGTATATAATGGATGGTGAACTTATTGATGCAAAGTTAAAGGCAAAGATCCCTGGTGTGTTATACAATCTAGATATTGAAAAAGCATTTGACAATGTTAATTGGTATTGTCTTCACAGCATGCTCGAAATATCTTGATTTAGGTTGACGTAGGAAAACTGGATTTATTGGTGCATTTCCACAACACAAAACTAACCCTCTATTCTAATCATGGTAACCACCACCGTAAGATTCAGGCATCTTAAAAGGATAATACAAGGGGATCAATGTCCCTTTCTTATTTATTTTGGTTGATGAGATTTCAACAAAATTATTGAGGGGGGTTGAACAGCTAAACTTGATCCCAAGATTTAGTGTGAAAATCCAATTAAGGTTGAATTTGTTGACGATACATTACTCTTTCTAGATGCTAATGAAGATGCAACTGAAAATATAATTATAGTCCTGCAAATCTGAGGTTATATCTGGTCTTAAGGTGAATTTAGAAAAGATAAAATAATATAGTCATTTATTAGTATTGGTGTCGATGACAAAATAAAAGTGATGTCGGATATTCTTCATTACATAGTGGAAAAACTCACTTTCAAAACTGAAGACATCTAGCATTTAGGAGGCGACCTTAGATAAATTCAAGAAGAAACTAGCGGTATGGAGGAAAAGATTTCTAAATAAAGCAGGAAGATTGGTTCTAGTTAAAAGTTGTTAGAGCATCGCTCGATCAAACTCACAAGTTTTGGTATGTCAAGCTTGTTGTCAAATTTAGGTGATCAAAACTATATCTTGATTTATACTCTTCTAAGGTCAATCTTGGACTAAGAATAGAGCATGATATTTGAGTATTAGAATTCACCAATCGACCTTAAGGGTTGAAGACTTAAGAACAACAGAGATATATCTACGAGGACTTCATCAATAAAGGTATGTGAAGGCTAATTATACCAAATAGATTTCCATTACCTTGAAGATCCCCCATAAGAAAACAGATTTTCATTACCTTGGTTGTATCAATAGGCTATATGTTAGAGGAAAAATAGTTAAAAGTCTTCAGTGCGTCTGAAGAAACTCCCACACCTATAAAGGACTTCAGCTAGGGGAATAAAGTGTGTTGGGCCTTGTGAGATCCAATAGAAGTAAGGAGCACAACTGAAGCTGAATTACTTGTAGAATCGATTCAGTCTCAACTACATTCCAGTTCGAAGTTTGATAATAGGTTAGTGTTTGTAGCGTCTTAATACAATGTGATATTCAAACTGGACGAGGTCCTTGGATTTATCTATAAGATTTTAGTTCCCTCGTTAAAAAAATTTGGTGCCTTATGTTATTATGTTGTTATTTTTATAATTGTAATTGAAAACGTAGTACGTTAAACAACCCAAATAATTTTTAAGCTCAAACCGTATAAAACTTGCAAAACTTGTTCTTGTGAATTCGTGTCTTCAAATATAGATTACAAGACTTGCTCTTGTTAGAATTTGGTTCGTGAACGTACTAGATTGTTCTTGAATATTGAATTTTAAGATCATCCAAGGAACTTGCTTACAGTCACGTACAAAGATCTTTTCTATTATTATATACTTATTGATTGTATAAGGAATTGTCCATACAGTTTCACGAAATAAAAAGTTGGTTGTGTACTCGGTACCCTCTTCTTTTCAAGAGTGCTTTGGAAAGTATGCCAATTAATTTCATGTCTATAATACAAATTCTGGTGGCAATAGAGAAGAAAATGGCCAATAATATTGTTAGACCATTTCTTGGTTGAACCCACGTTGGTATGTCAAGTTTGGTTGACATGTTTTAGTTCCAAAACTCGAAGATGCATGATTTGATTACTAGAGTCAACTTCGATATGTTAGACTAGGAACAAGAAAATGTTGAGACTTGCTCTTGTTATTCATGAAGAACGTAAAGACGTATCGGCATCAACGAATACATCATCTTTCAGTTCGAGGTTAGTAACAACGGATTTGACTTATTTCGTTTCTATCATAGTTCTTTCAAGTCGGGTATTTATTAAAAACATAACATACGAAGTAAAGTTTGTTTACTTGTCTCTAGTACCAATGAGTTGGTCATTGCACTATTATCAAAGTATCAAGGAAAGGTATACTAGTTGTTTCTTACAACTTGAGTATATGGAGTTACAAAGAACAATTTTTCTATGGACTTCGTGAATCGACACAACACAAATGGGTGACTTGTTATTATTTAGTATTTGAACTTCTGGAATGAATTCAACAATTGTGATTATATATGAAGGAATATCATAAACATAATCTAAAAAAAGTAGACTTGCACAATTCTGTTTCTTAGTCAAAAGAGAATTCAGGACCAGTCCCTGGTAAGGAACGATTCCAGGACCGATCCCTGACCAATCATGTTTTAAGTTTAGTCTAAATTTATATTTTCGATATGTTTGGTGATCTTAGGGTTTGTGCAAACATAGAGATATATTTGGATTGAACTTGTAATATTCACATAATGCCGACATAGTGATTTGAACATGTGTTAAACTCTTATTACTCAAGACGAGATCCTGAAAGCAAAATTCAAATATTTTTTTCAGATATTCAAAAATATATGCTTACTATATCTCATAGGTTTTCATATCTCTAATTGTTATATTAGTAAATTATATGTATGTATGCTAGCTAATATTGGTTGTCAACCAAGAGTGATTTGAGTATATTGGTTGGACTACAGTTGGATTTTGTCACCGAAAACATACATTTATTGCTTATCTTAAGGATTTTCGGATTTGGTAATTCTTTTTTGTCCAAACAAACCTTGGTCATAACACTACAAATGGCGGAGCTTGTATTCTTACAAGCTCATCCCTTAACAAACTATCTAACAGTGTGTGTGAGAAGACAACTCGTTGATAGAGGTGAGTAATCGAATTAGGTGAAATCTCATGCATTGCCTTCATTAAAAATCTTATTTGAAATATCTTGGTGGGAAACTAAATTGTATTGTTACTTTAGTTTTCAATTACTGATTTGATTGACCAACAATGTAATTATCCTTGATAGATCAAACTTGATTATCAGATGGTCCTTCTATTCTAATAAGGTCACTCAAGTTTATTTGTTTTTTGACGATTGACTAGTTCATATCTATTTGATTCGAGATCTAAAGATAGAACTAGTGATCATCCAACGTTCACAGACTCCTTCTGTGTGTGATTGATCATTAATAGGAATTGAGTTGTCTGTGCAGGTGATACTTTTAAGATTAAAAACTAGAAGTTTTTTTTTTTTGGTATTTTTATCTTTGTGATACTTCTTGCACACTTGATTTTCTGGATTTAAACAATCAGTTTATTTTTATAGACAACAGACTTGTTGAAAGATCGAACAAACTGTCTAGTTGCTTCTCTTTATAAAGTTGCATGGATAGAGCTTGTTCACTAAGATAGAATCTTTGTCTTGGTTTGATCTTTGACCAAAGAAGTTTATATTGATAAACAAAATATTCTTTGTACTCAACTTTATCCCTGACTATTGTGGGGTTCGGGAAGTATACAGTGAGGTGGTTACTAGAACAGGTTAGTCTTCAAGTTATGATCCAAAGGAGTTGAGAAGCATAAGTCTTCGCAGCAGGTGAAGCAACTTGGAAGAGTGGGGTCTATCTTAGGATTCATGTATATAGAACAAATTGGTTGTAGACGCAGGGATACTGAAGGAACTGAGTAACTAGGAGTAGTTTACTTGGTTTTAACTCTACGAAGTTGCAGTAGTCATTTTGTATAGCGTCTTAATTCTAAGAGAATTCAAAACTGGACTAGGTCACGGGTTTTTAGACCTTGCAGTTTTCCTCGTTAATAAAATCTTGTATGTTATGTTATTTACTTTGCTTCCATATTATATTGTTTATTTTCATAATTAAAAGTATATACACTTGGTATACGATTCCACGGTTGGTTCGATTTTGAGCATATACTATATACTAAGCTAAAATCTTGTTGAAGTGATCTTTTGGCAGTAATTTTTTCTGTAAGATTACACAAGGTTTACCTATAATAGGTTGCTATGAAAAAAAATTGGTATATTCGGTACCCTCATCATTTTAATTGGTATTAGAAATAAGATCTAACAATATGTATTTGTTGCGATCTAACTTACCGAGACAATGAATTCGGATTCACTCGAATCGAGTTCAGTTAAAGAATCATCAAGATTTGATGGCTTCAATTTTTCTTGGTGGAAGACACGAATGAAGATGTTGAAACTATCTTTCCAAAACATCTTTGGAAAATGAATACAAGCTGTAAGTATCTTAGGTTTATGAAAAAACCACTGTCAAATTAGAGAAATGACATCCACAAAGATCAAGGTTTGTTGGGTAATTTGTTTAAAAAACTAGATCTTACTAAGCCCGCAGAATGAAAAGACAATTGCATCTCTTGTCTTTTTTAGTAGACCACAAAGCACATGACTCATATATTGCAACATGTGGACCTGAATCTTTCAGTATTGTTGAAATTGTTAATATTTTCGATAGCTCTTCAAATATTTTTTCTTCTTAATAGGACGTATTTTTTTATTTGAAAAGAAAAACTTCTTTCTTCTTGAAGGAAAAGAGTTATATCTTAAATCTAATAAAAATATCATCCTTTACAAATGATCCCCTTGGGTTAGATTGTAGATACAGGATAAGAAAAGTATTATCGCTTAAAGAGAATCACGAGACTTATAAAGTTTCCTGTAAGATTGCTCTAAAAGTTCGATGCTATAAAAACATAAACCAATTTCGGTTTACCATAAAAATTATTTTCTCTATTACGGTATGCAATTGCATTGTAACATGGCTCGGATAATTAAACTTTTTCGATTAAAAGGACACCCATTCAGAAATATACATAAGAAGACTTTTTGCAACTATATTGTTGAAACCAGTCTTATGCAACCTCCACATAATGGGTTGTCAATCAAACACACAGACATACTTTCAGTTTCAACCAACCATTACCACAGGAAATGAGTAAACCTAATCTAAACCAAACAGAATGAGTTGGAAAACTACCTCACTGACTAGTCCCAAGTGGGGCTTCATCTTTCTCAACCCCTCCGAGAAGTCGAACCTGACCAGCTTCCTTGGCTCCATTACCAAGGAGTCGGAGTCGAGCAGCTTCCTGCTCTAACTGCAGCTAACATTGCTGCTCTTGTTCCTGAATTCTTAATACAGCCAGCTTTCTGGTCAATCTTGCATGGCATACGTCCAAGCTCCCCTGGTAATCTGTGATAGGCTAAGAAGAATTTGTAGATTATTTGAACTTCCTTTCTTCATCTATGTCCACCTCTAAAATGTGTGCACTGTTCACTTACATTAATTATAACCACATAAGATTTGACAAACGTTATCAATATTTGTTTCCGAACAATGTTGATGGACATTAATGTATAAGTGCAGTGATTTCGACACATATGTTTCCAGAAAAAGGCCCAAAAGCTTTTGTGGATAAAAACTGTAACTTCTTATGTAACCTTGTTTCGATAATCTTAACTGACTTCTGAAATTCTATTTCCAAATCAGACACGAGTATATTTTCGGTAAATAAATCCTCTAAAATCTTGATTCCTCAAATAAGTCTTTATTAGATTTATGGTTAAAGGGAAAAATAACTAAACCAGTATTTACTTCTCTCAGGTTTCAAGGAAAAGTGATCAATATTATTCTTATAAAAACTCTTTGTTTTCAGGAGCATGTGTTCTAAAGAAGTTTCTGAAGATCTAAGTGAAAAGCTGGTAGAATGGATTAAGTTTAACAAACTTTCTCGAATGTTTCGGGAGATGTTCACCATATCTTCTACAAACATAATGAAATCATATACGGTGAATATATTAGCAATTATTTTCTTAAAAAGGTTTAAAGATGCCTTGACTATTCTAGAAAGGAAATACTAGAAGTTTGCACTAAATATTATAGCCACATCATTCGTCTTTTTCTTAATTTAAAGTTCGAGCTTCCAGTTTACTTGAAGGGGTATTGGATCTCATTGGCAGAAGAGAACTGCTCAGATAAAAGATAAAAATCGCAAGGGAATGTGAAATTTCCTTTGAAATCTTTTGAAAAAAGCTATGGAGATTTCTTCAAACAAAATTTTCTTTCTTGAAGAATCTTTTGGTCATCACAAGGATGTTTTGATTCATTTTCGATCTCGACTTCAAGAGATATCTTGATATACCAAAAAAAGTTATTTGTGGTAGACAAGTGATAATAAATATCATTTTTCTTGAAACCCTAAAAGATACCGAAATAACAAGTAAATCTGTGTTCGACGCTCATATTCCGAAAGCTGCGCTTGTGATGGATGCGATCTTCTAAGATGTGTCAATCAAATAATGTCCTCAAGATTTCGTTCTTGTACTTTTCAAAATTGTGAAGACTATCTAAAATATGTTCTTGAAGATATCAAGAAAACTCTTGCTCAAAAAAATAGAGAAGTCTCAATCAAAGATCAGGCTACATCAAAAGATTAATAAGAGTTTTTTGTTCTTGTATTTTAAGAATAAAATAATCAATTGTTGGTTAACGTCAACATTTGTATAAGATCTATTTAATACTATCAATAAAATATGAATGATAAGTGTTTATTTTAAATCCTTGTGTAATTCTTTTGATAGTTATGATTGCATTGCTTGTTCTGATTTAATATCTCTTTACTTCGCTTTTGGATTATATGATATAAAGTTCGGTTTTCATTAACTATGCTTTGGTCTCATATTGGCTTATCTTTTTATGATTTTGTGACTTTTGATTTATAGAAAGATTTCTTATCTAACCTTAGGTTTGTATATCAAAAATCATAAGAAGATGATGGCGATTCAACTCATATGTGAATCACATATACTAGTTATGTTGTATAAATTCGGTATATATGTGAGTATTTTCGGTTTTAGTAATCTCTTGTGGCTGGTGATGGATAAGATCATATAACGTTTCTCTGGTAAAGGTTTTTTTGTGTGTTATTCTTTTGTTTGCAGGGAATAACATACAAAAGGAAAGAGATCTACTTTGATCTTGCGCTTAATGATATATCCTTCTGGGTAGTGTGGTTGTGAAAATTGATGGAAGAATTATTTGTGATGGTTGCTTTCCTAATAAGTAACTAGATCGATTACGATTATAGCTTGGTTTATCAAAGATAGGGAACGATTATTCTGGTTAGTCGTTTTCCTGATAAGAAAATTTAGTTAATTTTACTCTTTCTTTGCTTACCGAATTAGGTACAATTATTAAAGTATAATTGGATCTGGACAAGTAACTAAGTTAATTTTGATCTTAGTTCGACTTATCGAAATAAAGAAAAAATACTTTGGTTAATTGTTCTTTGGAAAGAGACTAAACCAATTACTTTAGTAGTTTTCGATTTAGTATTGCTTATCAAAAGTGGTATGTTAAACCTCTGATTCACTGAGGCTCTTATAGGTTGTATCCAGCTCTTATGAACTTGAGGGTTTTTTCAAAATACTTATTGTAGTTGTCATATCTTTGTCGTTTTTGTGAAAAAATAGGGAGAAATATATGAAGTACAGGGTGATTTTCAATCACTTGAGAAATGATATATATGATGAAAAGTATATATCTAACAGAAAAGAGTAAAGCATGGATCAAGGGGAAAAACATATCATGATGGGTAGTATTACATATTATAGAACTGAATAACAACTATGTTTGGTTTGTATATATGCCTAGATCACCTTTAGGAGGAGTAAAGTTTTTGTTGTTCAAATGATTCAACATTGATATTTAGTTTTGAATATTTGCAGAACTTTGTGGTATTGAAACTTGGAATCAATAGTATGAAGATAAATTTAAGAGATTGTTATGTAATGTAATATCTTTGTCTTTTAATTATTGTATTCTTCATGTGTAAAGAGTTTTGTCACTAAAATTGATAAAATATGGAGATTGTTAGAGTATTGCTCAGTTGAACCCACCAAGCATTGGTATGTCAAGTTTGGTAATCATATTTTAGTTCCAAAACTTGAAGTTGTTTGATTTGAAAACTAGAGTCAACTTGGTTAGGTTAGACTAAAACCATATAAATGTGGAGACCCACTCTTGTTACTCACGAAGAACCTAAAGACGTATCGGCATCAACGAAAACATCATCCTTCTGTTCGAGGTAAGTAACAATAGAATTGACTTGTTCCATCTCTATCATAGTTCTTTCAAGTCAGTATTTATTGAAAACACAACATACGAAGTAAAGTTTGTTTACTTATCTCCAATATCGGTGACTTGGTCATTATGCTATGATCAAAGTATCAAGTAAAGATATACTAATTGTTTCTTACAACTTGAATATATGGCGTTACGAAGTATAGTTTATCTATGGTTTCGTGAATCCACATAACACTAATTGGTAAAACTTTTTTTTCTTTTGGGTAATATCTAAAACTCTTTTAAATTTGCATTACGTTGATGTCACAACTGAAAGAATGGGAAGCTGCTAGGTACCTAAACAAGAAAGAACTCTACCAAATACTTTGGGAAGTTTAAGGAGAGTGATACTGCTGAGGTGTTGGATGGAAACCCTAAACTCTAAACAAATTGATCTGATTAGGTTTGTGGACAATGGAATTGCTGGTCTAGGGGTTGTTGAGAGACATAATTTGGTAAAAGAATACCCAATTAACATTCAAGATCCAGTTATTAGTAAGATGCATGACGACATCTCTACAGATCCTGAGGTATGATCCACACAATCATTAATATGGTTAGTAGAATAAAATTATTGATGGTGATTTTGCTATTTGGCCATAACTCTTATCATGCAAATAAAATATTTTATTTATAATTATCATCATTATTTGTAAAATATAGATATTTGCAACTAATTGTGAATTTATTAACATGCATCACCAACCATGTATCATATTACAATAATACAATTTAGAGATTTAACATAACTAAGGGGCGTTTACATCGTGATAAGTTCAAGCTGTTTCGCAAGGCCAAACAACCAGATGCCTGATTATGTTCCCCAACTTTCTTTTCTTATTTACTTTATTAGTTTTATAGCATATTATCAACAAGTTTCGATCACTGAGCAATTATCACGATAGATTCGTATTTATTTTTTATTTATTTTTTCAAAATATAATTGTTTGTGTTATCTTGCGTTTGTAAAAATTACACAATCCCTAAAAAAATTATTAATTAGGTTTAATTTTCATCTTTGCATTTAGGCTTATATTATTTCGTACAATAACATATACTTGTGTACGTTGTTTGTCTGGCTTTGTAAATATGATGTTGTGCATGTATATAATCGTAGATTTTGGGATTGAATAAGTATACAATAGCCAATATCATGGTGTTGTGCATGTACACTATTAGCCAACATCATAAGTATACATATTACAAGCTTTGAGATTGCCATTCGACTCGTAAAAAACCATGTTGCAAAATTAATTTACTATTCGAGTCATCATCTTAAATATTTATTTGGAAGTCTTGTATTAATTATGTCTTGATGATTTAATGAACCTAGTAAAAAAAATGTGGAAAGCATCCAAAGCTAAACACTTATTTTATGTTCTCAGTACCCAATTACATTCCCTTGTGTTAACAAAGATTTTGGCGGAGAACCTTGCTTACATATGTTGGTCAATAAATATTATATGAGTAGATATTATTTTTATGATATCTATATCTAGATGTTTGATCGTTGATCATCAGTTAGCTTGTAAGGAAAGAGATACAAGGTGAAAGACTTTTATAATAAAGATTTCAAATTTTTAAAAAAAATGGACGACACCCGTTACACATTCTTCAAATTAGTTTTTACAAAAAGATAAACTCAAAATAAGCGTTAACATACCATTTTAGGTAATATTGTATTTAATTCTAAATACAAGGGTATTTCAGATTATTTTTTTATTTAATCTTCCAATTTTAAAAATCATAAAAACCTACCATTATTCACGAATTCTATTTTAATATCACGAAAAATTGCTCAATTAATTCTGATAAATAACAGTTTATATTGTACTAAATAGATAAGTATTATTTTATTTTATTTTGAAAATGATAAGTATCAAATCTTATCAATTATAATAAACAAATGCTAAAATATTTTCACTTCCGTTTTTGGACAAGCTAGTTTCACCTTTGTTTCTGTACAGTCTTATCAATTATTTGTTTGATGCAGATATACTTTACAGTTGCCTAACTATTTGATGCATCGGCAGTTGCTATATATTTTTTTACGCATCCACTTGCTAAAATTACAGGTCCTATAATAAACTCAGACGACTAGTTTTTGTTAGAGCACTGCTCGGTCGAACTCGCAAGCGTTGCTATCTCAAGCTTGTTGTCAAGTTTAGTAGCCAAAACTATAATTCTTGATTTCTAGTCTACTTATAGCTAAGTCTCGGATTAGGATAGAAAGTGTAGTTGAGCATTAGACTTCACGGCGTTCATCGATTGAAGATAGAAAACTACTAAGGGGAGCTTGTGGAACTTCATCAACAAAAGGTATGTGGAGACTTGAACTCATCTATCAATCAAAAGTCTATCTACTCTATCTCCTATTTAAGACAAAAGTCGTATAGCTATATAGACTTCTATTATACACTTTTGATATTTAGAGCTGAGTTTAACTCGCTTACATATTTCTTGAAATGTGTGTTGGTAAGCTTTCACTTTAACCAAGTTCATCTTATATTCTTGACGAAAGTCAAAAGATGATCATGTGAAAATCGCCTGGTAACATCTTACATGATTTGTGTGAGACAATCATTTGATGTAGACTCGGAATGTTTCGTATTGATCATTCAATCACTTGAAAATTGCTTTGAAGCTAATAGTTTGTGTGAGACAGCTATTCATGTCTTCCAAGAATGTTTCAATGGTTGAAATGAGAGTTTAGAACAAATGGATTTAAGCATAGTATGTGTACTTGCATATATGTAATCCATGTCCGGGAACCATGGTATGCATACCCGTATGCGTACTGGTTGGTTTGTGAAATCCGGGAACCTGGTATGCAAACCGGTATGCGTACTGGCGTAAGGTTCAGGTCCAGAAATTTCTGCTGAGTTTGGATGGTATGCGTACCAGTTCGCGTACTGGCAAAACCCAAACTTGGTCCGGCTACTAAGGTACGCATACCCGTACACATACCTAAGTAGATGGTGTTCTAAAATCGGTTTGTTCATGAACTAATATATTTATATAATAAGGAATGCAATCTTTTGCAAACCATGACTATAATGTTCATGACTTGATTCATTGAATCAAAATCGATTTTGCTTCAATTGTGTCTTTTATACTTCTATGAGAATATAAACAATTGAACAACTCTATAACTAGTTTCATTTGAGTCATTTGAACTAGTTATGGTTAAGATGAATAAGGTCGATATGAAAGTGTTCATATGGCTAACTTCGGTTAACTATTGTTGAGCCAACAAGGTGTGCACGTTTAGGTACGGTTACTCATATCTAAATGAAGGTACATTTCATTTGTGTGTAATAAGCTAAGTTCGATCTAACGGTTGAAAGATATTAGCTTGAGTCTGATCAGGTTTTCATCTAACGGTGAATTTTGAATGCTTTGTTACTAAGGTAACATTGATTGCAAACCCTGATTTGAAGACTATATAAAGGAGAACTCTAGCAACTGGGAAACCTAATCCCCACACCTATTGTGTGATACTAGTTGCGACTAGAGTCGATTCTCCTTTAACCTTAGGCTTTTCACGAAACCCTGTAGGTTAACGACTTAAAGACTTCATTGGGATTGTGAAGACCAAACTATTTTCTCTGTAGTTGCGTAATCTTATCTTGTTGTTTCTATCGTGATTGAGTACTATCTTCTCTAAGATTGGCTCGAGATTTAATCTCCGATAGGCAAGATAAAAAGTAGTCACAAACATCTTCGTCTCATCGTTTGTGATTCCAAAATATATTGTTTCGCTACCATACGATTAAGATTATTGTGAGGTGATTGATATTTCTAGGTTGTTCTTCGGGAATATAAGTCCGGTATATCAACTGGTTCCTGTTCACCTTGATTTATCAAAAGACGGAACAAAACTCATAGGTTTATCTGTGGGAGACAGATTTGTCTATACAATAGACTTTTCTGTGTGAGACAGATTTGCTTATCAAGTCTTCGACTTTGGGTCGTAGCAACTCTTAGTTATGGGTGAGATCAGCTAAGGGAATACATTGCGTAGAGTCCTGCTAGGATTCAGAGATGTAAGTAGGGCTACTGTACCTTGATCAGTGTGAGATTGATTAGGGCTCAACTACATTCAAGTCCGACGTTAACTTGGAGTAGGCTAGTGTCTGTAGCGGCTTAATACAGTGTGGTGTTGATGTGATTTTCAAAGATGTTGTAGTAATGGTAAATAGGATTCAAACTCTCGGACTTGTGAAGATTCGAGTTTTTAAATTTAATAAAAATATATAAACAAAAATTATAAACAATGGGCGAGAGGTATTGGGACTAAGGATTTGGCCAATTCTCATGCATGTGGTTTAATTTATTTATTCTCAAAAATTATATCCCAAATAAAATATGATATGGTGACTCTTATTTTTGCCTAAGTAGATTCTCCAAAGATTAGTTGTAACTCCTAAGCATGATGTATCAAAACATTTAAGCTAAGCATACCTCATAAAATTAAATGACAACTTATTAATTCAAATCATATTTCAATTTTAAATTAATGCAAAAGTCATAAAAAGAATAAATTAAATTTACCATATGATGAAAATCGACTCCCTCCGTCGTCCCAATGTTGGAGTTTAGCTCTTCATGGTGAAAATATTCTCAAAAGATAGAAACATGGCTCAAAAGGTGTTTTTATTGAAGGAGAATAATAATACAGCGAATCTGCAACGCTTTTATGGCATTACAGAAATCACCGTTACAATGTAGTGTTGTTTATAAACGATAAGTGTTGTCTGCTGTTGAAAAACGATATGTTTTTGCGACTGTTCTGTGCGTCTTATGTTCTTCAGCTTCTTCTTCTTCAGCAGCGGCAGAGAGCTTCTCTGCAACTCCTCTTCTTCGCACCGGAGCTCCTCCAGAACCCTTATAACTCCCCCCAAACTCTCGACTGGGTCTCTGACAATCCTTTTATACATCAACAACCTCTCCAAATCCCGAGAATCTCTTGCTCTCTTTTTTTTCTCCGAAAGTCACAGGACTTTCCTTTTTCTTCTCTCCAATTCTCGGAATAATTCTTATCCTTTTTTTTCTTCACACGACTTTCTGTTATTACCCGAAACTTTCCTAAACTCAGTAGATATGATTTCCAGAAGAATACGTCTTTTTTTCACTGCACGTAACTGCCAAATATAACCCATAAAAATCCCGTAACTTTCCTCCTCCTCTGTTTTGCCGAGAATTAGATAAATCTTCCTTTTTAATCGAAACCTACTTCAATACCTTCCCTGTTTCGATGCACTGTATCGTTCACAACCAAATTTGTAGAAAATATCCAAGAAAATATCGCTCAAATCCTTCCCAGAAGCTCACGTAGTTTCCAACAACCAAAACCGAGAACCTTGTTTAATTTCAAACCGATGATTAAACCAAATTTAACCGAATAAAACACTTGTATCAATCCTATTTAGGCCTAAGGAGTAAGCCCAAACAAAGTTAGCCTTTTAGTCTCCTTTAATCCGTTCCAAAATCTCAACCCTAATTCTACCAGGGAGGAACCATTTTTTCCCGCCAAATTTTCTTTTTGAATTTAAAAAGATGACCTCCCCCTATCCAGTCCCGGTCTGTGTTTAGTAGCTGCCTGGAAATGGGTTACCCCTTATCGAAAGTGAGAGTCCGAATAGCAAATGTCCTCCCAGGTGCCTCTAACAACTTTTCGAGCCAATTTCGCCGGAAAAGCTTATTTCTCCAAAAACACCTACAAAGAGATAAAATACCAAAATAAGTACAAAAATGGGTACTAACAATATACACAAAAGAGATGAAAATAGACACATAAATGGGTCTATCAGGTGTTCAAATCTGGACTAGGTCCCGGGGGTTTTCTGCATTTGCGGTTTCCTCGTTAACAAAAATTTTGGTGTCTGAGTTATTTCTTTTCCGCATTATATTTTGTTATATAATAGAAATATCACAGGTTGTGCGTAGTTCAATCAATTAGAGAATCCAACCTTTGGTTGTTGATTATATTGATTGACACTTGAACATTGGTCTTTGGTACCGTTCAAGTTGTTTCACATAATAATCAGGCTTAGGGATTGTATCTGTTTGATTTGCTGATTACATTGTGAAACAGAGATACAACTCTTGGATATATTTCCATTGATTGAGTCTGACTGTCTAGTTGATTCTCTTGGAATTATATTGGAGTTTGTCCATACAGATTTCTAAGAGAAATATTGGGTATGGTTGTTAGGCCCCCCGATTTTTCAATTGGTATCAGAGCAGGCAAACACGTTTTAGACCTCATAAGTCTGTGTTTGTAGCGATATGACTCTATGGACAATAGTGTTATCTCTGATAACGCATCACCAGTTCAGAAACCTTCTGATGTGGTTCAAAGTTTTGAGTCACCTGAGAAATCTCTCACATCTTCTCCCTTATCCGAAACTGCCTTCAACTGGGAAAAGTGCCTAGATGAACGGTTAGATGAACTTTCAGATGAAAGTTATTCAGAAGAGGGACAGGATGTTGATGAGGAAGTCTCATAATATATCAAGCTTTTTGACCATCTCATAAAGAAAAAAGGGTCAACAGCTTGCTTGGCTGAATATCTGTCTCCTCTCTGACAAGAAAACCGGAAACTGAGAAAACTCTTTAAGGGATATGATTGTGGTTACAAAATTCTACAATCTCTTCTTAAAGATCGTGAGGAAGATGTGCGTTCAAAAAAATCTGAATGTGATAATCTTCATCGGAATCTCTTTGTGTTGAAAGAAAGACTTGCAGAAGCTGAAGCAAGATATGGATCTCAACAAAAATGTTTTAATGACATAGAAATCAACCTTCTCGCCAAATAAAAAAAATTAGAGATTGATCTAGCTGCTGCTCTTGATAAGATCAAATCACTGAAAGAGAATCTGAAAAGATTCAATGTTAGCTCTACAAAATTATCCACTATGCTAGGAGCATGTAAAGAACATCGTGATACACGTTGTCTGGGATATAAAGGAATAGACGCTCCAAGTGTTGGTAAGATCAATTTTGTCCGTGCTAATGGCAAACTTCCTAGTGAAAATATCACTGCTATCAAAAGTGAAAGATTATCTTCAGCAGCTGATGTTCCTAAGGACAAAAAGTGTCAATCTTCAAAAACAGCTCATAAGAGAACAGTCAAAAACGTTCCATTCCATTGTTATTATTGTGGAAAAAAGGGTCACATCGAAAGGAGATGTCATCTTCGTTTATGGAATGAAAAACTTCATAACATTCTTGTCCTGATGTCTAAAGAAGTTATCAAACCTGCTTCTCAGTGTGCTGTCAGAAGTCCATCTCCCAATCAAGAAAAGTGTTGTGATGGTCCAATTCCTGATTGTGAATATAACACAACTTCTGCTTACAATCGTAAAAAGAACAATGTTGTATGGATGACGGATAATTCTGGTAGGTGTGTAAAGAGAAAAAGTTTTCGAAGAAAGAAAAAATCTTCAAACTCTTCTCTTTCCCTCCATGATGATCTTGTTACCAAAATGGGTATTCCTGATTATATTCACATCAATAATCGTGTTTCGGAACTCAAGACTTGTATCAACAGTCTCAAGCGCAAGATCAAGAAGGTGAGAAAAGCAGCTATTTTAGGTAACTCCTGTCCTCCCTTTGTTAATCCTTTTGAAGGTCCTCATAAGACTTCTGTTTTCTGTCGAGAAAGAGAAAAGGAAAATATCAATACCATTAATGAGCTTCATGCTCATCGAATTACAACTTGACCATTTTCTTATGTGTATCCTCTTTAAGACCATGAGAAGATACACATAACTCTCAAGAAGTTGTTCCCTTCTTAAAATGGTTTGAGTTGTATTTTTGTCGGCGTTGATCTTTCTTTTTGAGCCTTGCTCCGGACAATTGTTTTTTTTATTTTTGTTCGTTCTTTCTTAATGACAATTGATTTCCTACTTTGTGTTGTACTCTATATGAACCAAAGTTTCCTGTCATTTTCTCAGAACTTGTTTTTTCTCAGAACATGCTTCTAAACGAGTAGCTCCTTTGGTTTCCTGGTTTTTGATTTCTGGGTCATGACCGTGAACTCTGTGCACCCGAACCGTTACCGAAGGCTTACAAGTAACCCTAGGGTTCCCTCGTGAAAATTTCTTATAAATATAGATCAATGATATCTTTTGATATATACTCGTTCAGTAACGTCAAGACTTTTCTTGGAATTTTTGTATGCACAATAGAAGGATGCAAAAAGGAAGATAAATTTGATGATGCCAAGGTTGTTGAACTTCACGAAGAACCCATCTCCATAATTTGCTTTCAAGCAATTGATCATGAAAAAGATCTTCCAGTCCAGATGTCTCTTCAATTGGTTGGAAATCTTCTTCAAGATTTTGAGGTCGTATGTGAACAACTTGAAATTGCATCAAGGAACCTTGTTTTTCTGAAAAAAGAACTGAAAAGAGAATCTGATGAACTTGCCCTTGTCCGTTCTCTGGTTGCTGACCGTATCTAAGTTTCTCTTAGATTTGTTTTGTTTTTGTCTAGGAAACTTCTTATAAGAATTTATTCTTGTGTTTTAAGAAGGATAACTAGAGTTTGGAATAACCATTATTATGAATACACATAGCTATTTCCAACGATTTTCATCTTGCAATATTTTTTGATTTATTTATTTAAATTCTAAAGTTTATTTGGAAGATGATTTTGCAGTATTAATCTTTATGGTTTCACATATTGCAACTTGTTATGGGATATGTGTGTTTGCGTCCGTGACTATGATTGTCCCATACATGTCAAAAGTTAAGTCTTTCATATGTCATTATGCAAATATTGATAAAGGATTGAATGAACTTTTGATGACAAAAGTTAAGCCTATTATGTCATTATGCAAATATTGATAGAAGATAGGATGAACTTTTGTTTACAAAGATTAAGTCTATTATATGTCTCTATGCAAATAGTGATAAAAGATATAATGAATCTTTGTTTATTCCGCAGTATTGGTCTTCCCTGATCCACATCTTTGAGTAAATATTGTGCGGCTCCGTAAGTTCTCTTATGTGAGCATTTCCGATTAAATGAATCATGGGTTCTCTTGTGGTTAATTTAATTGAGTATTTTGGATACAAATTCATGTTTCATGTGATTTGTTAATGTCTAAAGAAATCCTTATTTTCTTGTGAAAGTAAGGTCGCACTTGTTGTTCTTTCTTGAATGACATTTTATGGGGGAGAGTTCTTAATTGAACTTGTGCTTAATTGCCAAATCTTTGTGGAGAGTACGGCTGTGGAATATTGTAGGAGTTATCTTGTATCTTTATAAACTCCTTGATGAATGCATTTAGCTTCGGCTATATGATGGCATCTAAACAAGTTGATATGTTGTTCTCTTTTGGTCATGAAGTATCTCTATGGAAATTTCATTAGGATCCCACTTATTTTCGTACCTTTGCCAATTTTTATTGACAAAAAAGGGGAAAATTAATGTGTAGTTCACACTACAAATACATATGGTTTACGGATTATTATGTAAGGGGGAGTGGTTTTCATGTGAGATGAAGTATTGACTAGGGGGGGGGGGGTGATACATATCACCATAGTATTGTTATCAAAGTTGTGATACAATTGACCTTTGATGTTGTGTAATAATACTATGACTCTGTATAACAATGATTGAGAGCAACTGTTTTCTAATTGTTATAGCTACGGATCTTCAACAACATTGATGCTGAGTTGAACACGTTCAGAATCACTGCAGTACTTGGTATTGATTAAGATTTCGAGTAATGTTGAAGAACCAAGGAAATCAAGCATTTGAATTGAGAGCTACAAAGTTTATTTATTTTGTATTCCATATGTATTGATAGTTTTGTCACTAAAATTGACAAAGGGGGAGATTGTTATGAAGTATTGACAAAGGGGGAGATTGTCACTAAAGATGAACTTGGTTAAGCTTTCGCTTTAACCAAGTTCATCTTATATTCTTGACGAAAGTCAAAAGATGATCATGTGAAAATCGCCTGGTAACATCTTACATGATTTGTATGAGACAGTCATTTGATGTAGACTCGGAATGTTTCGTATTGATCATTCAATCACTTGAAAATTGCTTTGAAGCTAATAGTTTGTGTGAGACAGCTATTCCCGTCTTCCAAGAATGTTTCAATGGTTGAAATGAGAGTTTAGAACAAATGGATTTAAGCATAGTATGTGTACTTGCATATATGTAATCCATGTCCGGGAACCATGGTATGCATACCCGTATGCGTACTGGTTGGTTTGTGAAGTCCGGGAACCAGGTATGCAAACCGGTACGCGTACTGGCGTAAGGTTCAGGTCTGGGAATTTCTGTTGAGTTTGGATGGTATGCGTACCAGTTCGCGTAATGACGAAACCCAAACTTGGTCCGGCTACTTAGGTATGCATACCTAAGTAGATGATGTAAAATCGGTTTGTTAATGAACTAATACATTTATATAATAAGGAATGCAATCTTTTGCAAACCGTGACTATAATGTTCATGACTTGATTCGTGTGAATCAAAATCGATTTTGCTTCAATTGTGTCTTGTATACTTTTATGAGAATATAAACAATTGAACAACTCTAGAACTAGTTTCATTTGAGTCATTTGAACTAGTTATAGTTAACATGAATAAGGTTGATATGAAAGTGTTCATATGGCTAACTTCGGTTAACTATTGTTGAGCCAACAAGGTGTACACGTTTAGGTACGGTTACTCATATCTAAATGAAGGTACATTTCATTTGTGTGTAACAAGTTAAGTTCGATCTAACGGTTGAAAGATACTAGCTTGAGTCTAATCAGGTTTTCATCTAACGGTGAATATTGAATGCTTTGTTACCAAGGTAACATTGATTGCAAACCCTGATTTGAAGACTATATAAAGGAGAACTCTAGCAACTGGGAAACATAATCCCCACACCTCCTGTGTGATACTAGTTGCGATTAGAGTCGATTCTCCTTTAACCTTAGGTTTTTCACGAAACCCTGTAGGTTAACGACTTGAAGACTTCATTGGGATTGTGAAGCCAGACCCAACTATTTTCTCTATAGTTGCGTGATCTGATCTTGCTGTTTCTATCGTGATTGAGTACTATCTTCTCTAAGATTGGCTCGAGATTCAATCTCCGATAGGCAAGGTAAAAAGTAGTCAAAAACATCTTCGTCTCATCGTTTGTGATTCCACAATATCTTGTTTCGCTACCATACGATTAAGATTATTGTGAGGTGATTGATATTTATAGGACATTCTTCGGGAATATAAGTCTGGTATATCAATTGGTACCTGTTCACCTTGATTTATCAAAAGACGGAACAAAACTCATAGGTTTATCTGGGGGAGACAGATTTATCTATACAATAGATTTTTCTGTGTGAGATAGATTTGTTTATCAAGTCTTCGACTTTGGGTCGTAGCAACTCTTAGTTGTGGGTGAGATCAGCTAAGGTAATCAAGTGCGTACAGTCCTGCTGGGATTCAGAGACGTAAGGAGCGCAACTGTACCTTGATCAGTGTGAGATTGATTAGGGATCAACTACATTCCAGTCTGAAGTAAACTTGGAGTAGGCTAGTGTCTGTATCAGCTTAATACATTGTGGTGTTCAAATCTTGACTAGGTCCCGGGGGTTTTCTGCATTTGCGGTTTCCTCGTTAACAAAATTTCTGGTGTCTGTGGTATTTCTTTTCCGCATTAGATTTTGTTATATAATAGAAATATCACAGGTTATGCGTAGTTCAATCAATTAGAGAATCCAACCTTTGGTTGTTGATTATATTGATTGACACTTGAACATTGGTCTTTGGTACCGTTCAAGTTGTTTCATATAATAATCAGGCTCACGGATTCTATCTGTTTGATTTGCTGATTACATTGTGAAACAGAGATACAACTCTTGGATATATTTCCATTGATTGAGACTGATCGTCTAGTTGATTCTCTTGGAATTATATTGGAGTTTGTCCATACAGATTGCTAAGCGAAATATTGGGTGTGGTTGTTAAACCCCCTCTTTTTCAGTTTTATTAATGTTAATTGTAGAATTATTGTTAGAGCATTACTCGTTTGAACTCACAAAGCGTTGGTATATCAAGTTTGATTGTCATATTTTAGTTCCAAAACTGGAAGCTGCTTATTTTGATTACTCGAGTCAACTTCATTGGGTTAGACTACAGACATAGAAATGTTGAGACTCTCTCTTGTTACTTATGAAGAACCTGAAGACGTTTCGGCATCAACGAACACATCATCCTTCAGTCCAAGATTAGCAACACAGACCTGACTTGTCCCATTTCTATAATAGTTCTTTCGAATCAACATATATATTGAAAATATAACATACAAAGTATAGTTTGTTTACTTGTCTCTAGTATCCGTGACTTGGTCATTATACTATGATCAAAGTATCAAGAAAGTATATGCTAGTTTTTATACAACTTGGGTATATAGAGTTACGAAGTATAGTTTATATATAAGCTTTGTGAGTCGATGTTCCACTAATTGGTAACTTGTTACTATTTTGTGAATTTGAACTTCCAGAATGAATTCAACCCTGGGATTATATATGAAGGAATATCATAAATATAATCTAAGTGAGTAGACTTGCGAAATTCCATTTTGTAGTCGAAAGAAAGTTCAGGACCGATCCTTGGACCGACCGCAAGACCGATCCCTTGTGGCAAGGACCGATCCCTGACCGAACCGGTTTGAAGTTTAGTTCGAGTTTAAATTTTCGATATGTTTGTGATTTTCGGGTTTGTACAAACATCGAGATATATTCGGATTAAACTTGGAACGTTCACATAATATTGACATAGTGATTTGAACATGTGCTAACCTCTTATTACTTAATGTTCAAGCATATTCCTTGATACTCAAAAAGATATTCTGAAACCAAAATTCAAATATATTTTCTAGATATTCGAAAATTTATGTTTACCATATCCTAGAGGTTTGCATATCTCTAGTTATTATATAATTAAAGTATATGTTTGTCTAGCTAATTGTATTAGTTGTCAACCAACGGTGATTTTGGTATATTTGTAGGATTAAGGTTGGAATTTATCAAAACCGAAAATATACATTTATTGCATATCTTAAGGATTTTTGGATTTTGTAATTCCTTGTTGTCCAAACAAGCGTTGGTCATAACACCATAAATAGTGAATCTTTTATTCTTACAAACTCATCCCTTTACATATTGCCTAACTGTATGTGTGGGAAGTCAACTCGTTAATAACAAAGAGGTGAAATTTCTTGCATTACCTTAATTTAAAGTCTTTTTTGAGATCAAAAAGCTTTTAGTAGTACCATTGGTGGGAAACTAAATCATATTGTTATTTTAGTTTTTGATTATCGATTTGATTAACTAACGGTGTAGTTGTCCTTGATAGATTGAACTTAATTATTTTATGGTCCTTCTCTTTTGATATAAGGCCACCCAAGTTTGTTTGAGGATTGACTATTTCAGATCTGATTCAAGATCTGAAGATAGAACTAGTGATCATCCAACATTAATAGACTTCGTTCCGTATGTGATTGATCATTAGTAGGAATCAAGTTGTTTGTGCATGTGATACTTTGAAGATTACAGATTGAAGACCAGAAGACTTTATCTTTTTGGTATTCTGATCTTTGTGGTACTTCGTTGTTGATGCAGATCGGAAGCGTTTAAAAGATGATAATTGTTGTCGCAGCGGAATAGAGTTAAGAAAAGTAACCGATAGATTTGTTCAGACCTCAAATTATTCCGAAGAATAACGACTATGAACAGTGATTATCCAGACCTCGCAACTCCGAAGAATCATAACTATGGATATGATGATTATTTAGACCTCGGGATTAACTCAACTATAAATAAAAATCAAAATAAAGTTAAACCAAGTTTAACAATAACAAAATAATTTTATGAATCAAAAGATTCCATTAATTTTCATTTTTTTGAAGCTCTTTATATAGATAACTCCCCCTAAACAAACCCTAAACTTAATAAAAATATCAAAAACTTATTTTCCAAGGTATCTACTACCTTCAGGCAACTTTCCTAACTTATTGAAACTCTTAAAATAAACTTCTAGAAAATTCTAAAATTACCCTAATTAATAAATCCGAATTTTAATTATTTTTCTACTAAAAATATCATTAATAAAATACAAATAGTAATAGGAAAATAATAAATTTAGTTTCCATAAATCTCCCTCCATCATTCTACCGGTGTTGGAGAAGATTCATCACCGAATCTTGCCGGTACCATGTTCATCATGTGTAACTTGTTGTTGAAAATCTTTGAACACACGAATTGATGTCGTAAAAAAAATTATATTCACCGTAAAGAAGTATGAGGCATTGTAAAAACCCAAAACGGATCTTCATAAGTTGATTCAACAAACTCTCTCTTATTATGGTAGATATGAGAAACCATCACAAAGTTTACTCCTTGATCTCCAGGAACAATTTCATCAGTAGATTTATCATCTTCAGGAGCATCATCAAAAATACCATCAATGTTATGGCCCAACATACCTTCGATATCCGTCATTGTTTGTTCTCTTAATGCATTAAACCTTCTGGAGCACCTCCTCGACTTCGACCACGACCGATTTGTACTATTGGTGGCATCTTATCAACCCTAAAATCGACTTAGCGCTGGTACCAACTGATGCGGATCGGAAGCGTTTAAAAGATGATAATTGTTGTCGCAGTGGAATAAAGTTAAGAAAAGTAACCGATAGATTTATTCAGACCTCAAATTATTCCGAAGAATGACGACTATGAACAGTGATTACCCAGACCTCGCAACTCCGAAGAATCACAACTATGGATATGATGATTATTTAGACCTCAGGATTAACCCGACTATAAATAAAAATCACAATAAAGTTAAACCAAGTTTAACAATAACAAAAGAATTTTATGAATCAAAAGAGTCCATTAATTTTCATTTTTTGGAGCTCCTTATATAGATAACTCCCCCTAAACAAACCCTAAACTTAATAAAAATATCAAAAACTTATTTCCCAAGGTATCTACTACCTTTAGGCAACTTTCTAACTTATCAAAACTTTTAACATAAACTTCTAGACTATTCTTAAATTAGCCTAATTAATAGTCCGAATTTTAATTATTTTTCTACTAAAAATATCATTAATAAAATACAAATAGTAATAGGAAAATAATAGATTTAGTTTCCATAAATCTCCCTCCATCAGTTGCACACCTGATTCTCTGGGATCCAATCAAGCAGTTTATTTCGATAGACATCAGACTTGTTGAAAAATCAAAACTGTCTAGTTGCTTCTGCTTATAGAGTTGCTTGGATAAAATTAGTTCACTGAGATATATTATTTATATAATATTTGTCTTGGTTTGATCTTTGACAAATAGAGTTTATTTTGATAAACAGAAGATCCTTTATACTGATCTTTATCTCTGTCCATTGCCGGGTTTGGGAGGTATACAATGAGGCGGTTACTGGAACATGTTAGTCCTTTATTTTATTTTTTAGAGTTACGATCCGAAGGAGTTGAGAAGCAAAAGTCCTCACAGTAGGTGAAACAACTTGCGATTATGGATTTTATCTTGGGATTCACGTGCATAGACCAGATTCGTTGTTTTCCATGGCTTTTATCTAGGAGTAGTTTACTTGGTCTTAACCATACGAAGTTGTGGCAGTCATTTTGTATAGCGGCTTAATTAAGAAAGTATTCAAAACTGAACTAGGTCTCGTGATTTTCCGGCCTTGTAGTTTTCCTCGTTAACAAAATTTTGTGTATCGTGCTATTTACGTTACTTCCGCATTATATTGTGTATCTTTGTAATTAAAATAAATACACTTGTACGTTAATCCTCTTGGTATACAATCCATAGTTGGTTCAATTTCGAACATATATATCATATATCAAGCTAACATCTTGTTAAATTAATCTTCTGGAAGTTATTGTTTCTATATTATATTACACAAGGTATTTTTGTAGTAGGTTGATACAAAAAGATTGTGGTGTAATCGGTACCCTCGTCAGATATTAAAAGTAGGCTTTGTCCATCTTCAAACTAAAATTAATATTCGTTTCCTTTCGCCAACTGATACTTTGTGAAGAGTATTGTTGTTTTAGGGAAGGGATTCTTTTGTTTTACATTCAATTTTAGATGATCTCAGACAAGTTCGAGTAATCGGTGTAGTTTACTTGAGACCCCGGATCATCTATCTTCATATGTGGACTCCATATTTTAATCCCAATACCCAACGAAAATCTTTAGCGCATGTGTGGGTTGGTGTTTGTGGTGTTAGTATTGATATTGGAGAGTGAAAACACTCGTGAATTTGCAAATGCAGCTGGAACTCCTTTGCAGTAGATAATGTAACAAAAAATCTATGGTCATTTTGCAAGGGTTCAGGTTGAATTTGGTTTATCCAAGCACTTGCATGATAGAGTCTTGGTGGAAATAGATGGATATGCTTTCATGTCATATTTCACATATAAAAAACGTCTTGTATATTGCCAACACTATAAGGTTCCGCTATTGAATTATTACTTGAAGGAGACCCTTTCCAAAGATACGAATCCATAAGCTACGAGTGCAAACGCAAAAATCCATCCCCAGGCTCAGCATCAAATGACAAGTATTAAAAGCAACAAAAGATGAAAAATGTTATTAAACAATAAGTTGGAAAAAATCAAGGTCCTACAAGCAAATTTGCAATAGTAATGTCACTCACCAAGGTGGTATTTCGAACACTTTAATTGTTGCCTTAGTTTTAGTAGTATAGCAAAAAAATGATGATGTTGGTGTTCTTCACGAAGAGAGTTAAGCGGAATCGACTTCGGAAAAAATTGGTAAAATTTTTGGACAACAAGAAGGAAATAAACCTTGTTCTGGTCATCTTTTAGATTTACACTCAACTTCAGATGATAAAAGTGACAATAATACTGTTGGGGATATTGTGAGTCCCAGTATTTTGAAAGGGTCTCGTGGGGAAGATTTGCATGAGGAGGAAGGTGAGATTTATTCATAAAAAGCAAGACATGGAGATCGAATCTCCTCTCGGAAGTTAAGCATGGATATATGTGGTGAAACTAATAGATTTGTTAGGCTAGCCAAGTTTACAGATGATAGCAAATATGACTATCCAACATTTTCTTCATTTCCAATATTAAAGAATGTGGTGGTAGAAGATACTCCTTCTCCCCTATCTAATGGCTTTCATCTTGTTTTGCATGACTTTAAGAAGAACAAGTCTAAACCAAAACATGAATTTATTTGAAAGCTCCTGAAAAGAATTTTTGGATGAATCGCTTTTGAGGACCTTGTAGATGTAATTTTTTTCGTTTTTTGTATTTTCTTTTTCTCTTCCGTTGCTTTCTATAAAGATTTTGACTTTGTGTTCCCCTCTTGTTTTTTTTTCTTTCTTTTATTCATGAATAATTCTGCTTAAGAAAAAAGGGAAGAAAATGGCAAGCATAATGAGAGGATTCTTATGGGATCTTCAAAATAAAAGGAGAAAATTAGTTAGATAGCTTGGGAAAGGTTATAGAATTCTAAAGAACTTGGCGGGTTAACCATTAGAAATTTAAGAAAAATGAACAAGGCAATGCTTGCAAAATGGAGTTGGAGATATGCATTAAAACATAATTCTTTGCCGAGAAAAGTGATTCAAGAAAAAACCAAATCAGATGAACAACGATAGGGGATGAAACAAAATTACGCATTTAGCATTCACAGTGGAACATTTAAAATTGCACAATTAACATTACAAAGATGACACATCGCTTTATTTATCTCACCAAATTGTTTATAGTGTTACTGCAAACAAAAATGCTAAGATAAATAAGATGATTGAGAATGACAGATTGAAGATTCAATTAAATCACCAACCTTCAAGCCCGGAAACAGGGATCAATGATCCTCCAGATTTAGAAGCAGGAGAACAATACTTCATAATATGCAAGTTTAATTCTACCTCTTTGGTAAAAAGAGGCTACTTAGGGTTAGTAAATCAACTCCACTGTGTTTGTTATCTACCTCACAAAAATACTAAAGGTACAAATATTTGCTTGACTTCACAAAATGCTATACCAACTGTTGGTAACTTAAAAAGAAGAAGGTGTGATATATGAACACCATCTTGCAGTCTGTGCAACAAATTTGAAGAAGTTGTCAATCATACCCTCTTGAAGTAATTTCTTTTTCACGTTTAGAACTATTTCATGGCCAGCTTCTCTATTGACATAGGGTCGGAAATACACTCTTACAAAGTAGTAAAAAGCTTGACCAAATAATCCAGGAAGCTAATTTTCTGGTGACATGTTCCACTTATATAGCTCTACATTCCTGTCAAAAATGAGAGTATTCCGATATACGAAACGTCAACGGTTGATATTCAAAATGGTAGATGGTAGTCTTATACATCTCGGAAAGCTCTCATTTTTGGTAGGAATGTAGAGCTATATAAGAGAAACATGTCACTAAAAAATTAGCTTCAAACACATTGTCGTTTGAGTTTTATAGAAAAAATGGTCAAACCATGTCATGATTACAATATAACCTTGTCATTAGATCCTACCCTCTAAGCATGGTCAAACCATGTCTAACCATGGAAGATTCATAGTTTGCGGTTGGCATCAAACTATTACAAGTAATGGAAAGTAGGTACCTCCAAGCATAAAGTGTGCGAGGCTCACGAGACCTAAAAGCTCTCACTATCACCAAAACAAGATCAGATTGAGTTGCCGATAATAAGTTTGTCTTTATGAGGAGGGATAGCATTGAATCTATTGATGACTAAGCTCCCAAGTTGACTCATCAAGTCCTTCACAAAACCAAGTAATTACAATTTGCTTTGCAAGTGTAAGTGTCGGGGGATAGGAGCAAGCAATAGAGATATTTGAGCTGACAAATTGGGACAAATTTGGTGTGAACAATAGTGTCAGGACCGCAGTGGGGTCTTCCAATTAATAAGTCTTTCATGGCACATCGTTTTCTTCTCATCCTTTTCATTCATTTCTTTATAGGTCAGATATTTAGGCAGGGGATAACAAATGTATACGGTAGATGATTAGATATCATATGGATATGGTCATGCGAGTGAAACAAAATTAGTGAAAAACTGACAGCGGCAACACATGTTAAAATCATTTTCTGACAAGTGAGGGAATAAAAAATAATAATACTTCGTATGTCCTTCATTTTTGGGCTTGAACCACTGTATTACAGGGAATTAGGCATGGTTAGTTCAATGATGTTTCCCTTCGAAAAAGAATACGGCACTTGCATATGATGAAATTTTGAAACTGAAATTGGGCATAATTTTCAAAATGAGTTTGTTTTGGCGCATGTGTGTCCACTGAATAAGCTGCAACACTCATTACAAAAGCACAAGCACAAGGTGGTAGCCGCTAGCCGTGGAAAAACAAACGGCAAGCTATAAGATTGAAATGGGCCTTTGTTGGGTTTGGAGTTGGTCAATCTACTTTGTCCAAAGACACCCTAAGTTAATATCATATGGGAAGGGAAACGTTGATTAATCAATCACAACCAAAAACCATTTCTAAATTCTGCATCCAGAGATCAAAAATGCTGCTATTTGTTAAAGTTGAAATATTTTTTTGACAGATGAAGGAAAAATAAGAAAGTGTGCTTGAATAATACTCCATATCAAATGTTAAGAATCTCTTTTTTAAAAGATCACTTCTTACACTATACGGTCATTGTGAACGTACATTAAATGTCACATACATAAATTTCCCAAATTAAAATGCAATTATTTGAAGTCGTGATCAAACAAGAACTTACGTTCTTGATCAAATTATGTTCATCTCTAGCTAGCTATTTATCATAATGCTTCTTTCTATGAGGGAGACATTGCGAGAGCTTTACTGTCTTCGGGAAGCGAAAGTTTGTCCAAAATTCCAGGAAGAAGGAACAACATCGAATAAAACTAGTGTTTTCCCATCAGATAAAGTGAGTTTAAAAGACAATTTTTGCTTTGTAAGATTAACGCTGCTTTGCCAATTTGCACCCCAATTTCGGTGCATCTGAATCCATGATCTCGTTCTAGTACCTTTAATCCATGCAGCCTTGACAGATCCACTCCCTGCGACGTTCGTTATCATAATCATATTGAAAGTTGAATGACCCTTTAATGTGAACCGTACTCCGCCCTTCCTTTTACATGGCACCCTTCATCACGAATACAGACGGTAAGAATATGGAAAGAACAATTAATCATAGGAGGAGCAAACTTAATAAATTGTGAGCAAAATGTAATGTACCTTCTGTAAACAATGGGAATAATTCCTTCATTGCCACGGCGAGCAATACGAAAGAATGCAGAGCTAGACATATCAAAATGCTGGCGAGGTTGATCACACCATCCTCCTTGGTTATTTGGAGGACAAAAGTTTGTTGCAGTAACCACCACGGTAGCTCGTTTGAGACACCATTGCGGGTCAGTTCTAGCATTGCATCGCAGTTGATAACATGCACCACAAGCTTCTCCACCTTTAAACAATGCACCACTTAATGCTGCTGTGTTTATACCAAATCCAGCATGCATTGTATTGTCATAACCACAAGCTCCTCCTGTATGCATATCAACATCAAAAAACCATAACAGATGTAAAAAAACTTATGAACAAATTCAACAGAAATTATACCAAAACAAGAATCAAAAATTGCATGTTCATACCAAGTGAAGTGGGGTTTTCGTATTCTCCATAGTAAGTTGCATGACCATTTTGCCAACAGTTAGCTCCATTGATCAGAACCAAAAAACTTAATAAAACACTAAACCAGTTAACCAAAACAGTTGCCATTTTCTTTCTAAGTATCTTCTTGATTTTGATGCTTTAATTTCCTTTTTCAGTTCTGTTTACTGGTACAAAATACATGGAAGGGCCCCTTCGACATTTATAGATTGCATTTAACGCGTTTGACGGTGTAATTATATGTAGAACGATCTGTTTTTTAATACACAAAACTCATATTATTGAGATTTAAAGGATCTTAAAACCGATTTTAATGTTGAAAAAAAACGCGTTACTATTAAATATTTGATACAATAATGTACGGAAGAATTGTATACGGCGTTATTTCGACATGAAGTACGAGGTCACATGGGAAGCAGTTAATGCTTGCTTGCTAGTTGCTGCTAAAATCTTCCCACTACATTGCTACTATAGCTAGTATTTGATCGTCTTGTCGCGTCGGTGATTGATTCGGATACATTTCCTCACAATTTCTTCATATGATTAAAATTATATATGCAATTTTCCAAATAAACTTTGTTTTTTATTTTTCGAAAGGATAATTTAAACTGTGATCAAGCCGGGAGACATCCAAGGCAACGATCAGCTGCAAACAAGAATCGAGATAGAGGCACCGCAGGTGTGTCTATTCCCTGGATTATCAACAATTTTACCACTAGATGACTGCTCTGTACTATAAAGGTTCTAATAAGCAAAACAACAGTTCGGTGAGAAAACAAAAATATCAAGCATAAGACTCATGTGTAAAGAGTTCTTTTTTAAAAGATTTGTTTACAAAAAAAACAATTTCTTAAGAAAATGAACATTATTATCTCTTGATTATGATTATAGGCATGATACTGAATCAAAAGGAAACTCACATATAGATCTTTGACTTTAAGTTTCATGGCAAAATATAAGAAAATTAAGATAAAAATTAATTAGATGCTGAGAACTTGAAGTTTCGGAAGCTTCCTACAGTCCCTAACAAGCAAAAGTGCTTGAGACATGCGCCCAACATAAACCCTTGCGCTGTTGCGCATGAGTTCAGTAATTTTCCATCCTTTTGGTTCTTATTAACATTCTCCTTGTTGTTACAACTATCTTATGGTCCGCAATTCCGAAACTAAGTAGCACTCCATGCATGAGTCTGAGTCTGAATGGTTTTCTCTTGTCTCTCATTTTGTTGAAGTAACTTTCGGCAGAGTCTACTCCATGTACCTTATAGATCAGATTCAACTGCACAGCGTGGTTGCCTGGGGTAACTTTCTCTGAAACCTACATCAAAAATCAAAGACCCAATACAATACAAAAAAAGTACAGTAACAAAAGAAAAAGAAAGAGAAGATTTTTAACTGAATCATGTATTCAACAATCATACAATATGCCATTAGTAGCAAATAACATAAAGACACTTATTAGCAGGGAATCACAATTCACAAAAATAGGAGTTTATGTCACAAAATTCACCGTGAACATTAATAACTCCTTATAAACTCTATGAACTACCATTTATAGCAGTAGGTCTAAACTTCCTTCAATCATTAACATCAAATATCTTTAAAAGCTTAAGCAGTTATATTCCAAAACAGAACATTCAAGACCATATGAACTTGGATTCGTGGGCATATGTTGAAAATGTTCACCGATAATTTAAAAATGAAAATCACAAATAAAGTAGAAAAGGCTTCAGTGCTCAGGTTTCCCTGGATTATGATCAATGAGGATGTAATATGTGCTCATTAGGTATTATCTAATGGACTAAAATCCACCAATAAACATCTCACCATTCGGCTTTAACTTATCTTGAGCTCTAATATCTTATTAGTTTCTTCATCTTCATAAATTTTATCAGATTTCATACGCTCAAGAAGCTCATCTACCTCTTTTCCTTCTCTGACATTAGCCTTAATCAAAGCATGATACATTTTTCTATCCATAGGGATCACATTCTTTAACAAACCAACAAAATTTTCAACCTCTTCGACCCGACAAGTATCACCTAGCCAACTCAACAGAGCAGTAATTGTTACAGGACTAGGTTTCCAAGCTGTATGCCTACCAACACGAAGTTTCATAGCCGACTGCATGCACTCCAAAGCCTTCTCCATCTCATTCTTATTTACATACCCCAAGGCAACTATCCCCAAACTGTTGGGAATTGGAGTCTTCCCTTTCTTTACTAAATTGTCAAGCAATTCCCAGGCCTTATCAACCAAACCTCTTTTACAATAACCAACGAGAACTGTATTGGGCACACGGAAATCATAATCAACTGTAGAAGTTTCCCACTCCTTGAATATCTTCTCTGCTTCTTCAAAGTCACCTAGCTTCACCCAAGATCCCAGCATGGTAATATAGTCCGCGTTAATAAACTTTTTACACCATTCCTTCTTAAGATTCCATAGCCGAAGCATCTCAGATTTATTGCCAAGACTTGCATAAAGTGTAATGAGATTGTTGTATCCAAGAGCGTCTTTTTTCTCTAGTTTTCCCTCTGCTTTCTTCAGGTAGATAAGAGCTTTTTCATTGTTGCCTGCTTTAATGTGAGAATTGGCAACCATTGTGTAAGTATTCCACCCCACAACCATCTCGGCCTGCTGCTCCATTTCTTGAAGAACCTTCTCCATTCCATCCACATCAGATCTTTCTAAATACGAGGTTATGCACATCGAATAGCCGATTCTGTCGGGCAAGACCCCATTCTCCTTCATTTCGGCCCACACTTCAAGAACTTTATCATATTGGTTGGTATTCTTATATAGGGCCATGATGTTATTGTAGGTGATAGAAGATAAGGGCAAACCCATCTCCTTCATCTTCTTGAAATGGGACAGTGACTTATCAGTCAAGCCCTCTCTCACATAACAGTGAAGTAGTGCTCCATATGTCTGAATGGTTTTCTCTTGGTCTGTCAAATTATTGAAGTAGCTTTCGGCAGAGTGTACTCCATGTACCATACTAATAAGGTCCAACTCCACAGCGTGGTTAACTGGAGTAAATTTGCATACACCGGTTTTTCTAATCCACTCCGAAACCTAATTCAACGTTCAAGGATTAAATGAAAAACAAAAGAGAGTAAAAATGAAAATTAAGAGTTTAGCTGATATTAACTGAACCATGCTTTAATAATATCATTACCCAAAGGAACTTTGGCATTTTATGGTCATACACAATCCATTTGGTGATTGATCATTCATTTAATCATAATGCCTAATAAGATGTACATATCGGCGGAATATGTATGCAAACTTAACATCAATGTAATTACTATAATCATTCATCCATTTGAGATAAACTGGATCATTGCAGTATTACAGGACTACCACATTATTAGTATTGTACAATTTATTAGCGGCAGTTAGATACGAAATGTGCCCTAATTTGAACAATTTGTGTTTGAATTCTTCAATTACAGAATAGATGAAACCTCTAAAAGCATGATTCATTATTCTAAGTAAGAAAATCGAAGGAGACAGAGATAGAAAGAACCTCAAGAGCTTGTGAGTATCTCTTACGCAGCCTGAGATCACGAACAATATTGAAAAGGACTCCAATTTTGACTCCCTTTCCAGACCACTTCTCAAGTTCGGGAAGCACACTTGTACCAGGTTGGTTGAGTTGAATGATACTTGAATAGAGATCGTAGTTGTTGCTAGCAATTCTACCACTACAGAGTGACCTAATTCCATATACTTGATGATAACATTTGACGTTTAACTTCAATCGATTCATTATTGAAAATAAACTCGAACCCATTTTTTGTTTTGGAGTTTCGTAATAGGGTTTTGAAAGTTTGGAAAGGAAATTGAAATGTAGACTGGTTTTGATTTGGGATTAAGACGAACAACAAAAGCCCTGAATGAGAAAATGGAAGGGTTTAAGGTAGAAAAGGGTTAAAGGCGCACTCTAAATTTTTAAAGGCGGACTCCAACTAGGAGGACTCCAAGTGTTAATTGCACGCAAATAAAGAAAGTATATGGGTAGGCAGTAGGCACCAACTGATTTAGTTCAAAACATCAACACTCTACAGAACACAGTTCAACACTATTAGCAATGGAACGATTGCTAAACCCGGCATTAAAAATGTGTGCTTGGCCTTGGATCGATCAATTTTGATTCCTAAGTTTTCAAAACAGTATGGTGCCGAGGCGTCTAAGTTTTCAGATTTTAGCCCAATTCATTCGTGTTATTCAAAAAAGGCGCAGGTAAGCTTTGTCGCTTTGATGATTCATTCTCAAGTACTCTGTTTTACTTCTTATACTTTTTACTTATTGATTATTATTATTAGTGTAATATTTCTCCAAAAAATATGTTTAGTTACTGATAATTCACTTGTTTATTTATCATAATATTGTTTCCTTTAATCAAAGCACGGAGACGACCATGGAGAAAATAAGTAGTGGACACTGAACATAATCCAGTGTTCTGTTTTTAAAAGCGCCGACACGAAGCATAAAAGTGAGTTTTAACTATTTAATCTCATTTCCCGTCTCTTTCAATATTTGTTTACAATGCAAAACATCAAATGTACTAGTACATTTGTTTAGTGTCGTAACAGCAAAATTTCCTCACCACAGATTGGTGATCAATATCATACTAAGAAACATGTTGACCTAACTATTAAATATTACATTACAGGAAAAAGAACGAAATCAAATCATACAGCTGAGACCTGCACAGAGAAATTGGTGAGGACTTTTCTTCCCAACATAGATAACTGTTGAAGTTTTAGAGACCTGTGCATCCTGCTGAATCTGTAGTAGATCGAACTCACTAAACCGACTCATTAGCTCTACTTTCGCTTGTACCTGCAAGTGACATTGGAAACGAACAATAAATAAGCAGCTGCTTTTCAAGTAATCAGAATAAAGGCAAGAAGCCAAATTCTTTCTTTAGCTTGGTTTTTACTACTAGGCCAACTAGTGAAGGTTACCACTGCACAAATTCCTCCACTGGCTAGATATTATTTTGACATAAACATATAAAGTGACTTCAACCAGTGTATTGCTAACTCAGCTCAATGAGCATATGCTTTCTATTCTTGAAATAAATCCTGACAAACAAACATAGCGCAGACAATTGAAAAATGCATGTGCATAACCCATATTATTAATTCATACCGTGATTTGCTCTTGAAGGATTTGGTATTTTTCTTCATCCCACCCTGTGTGCTTTTCTTCTGCTTCTTGTCGTGCATGTCACTCTGGAATAGTTCTTTCATCTCTTCTGGTTTTGATTGAGTTCTCTGAGAAGCGCGTTTAGGAGTCTTCTTTTCAACCTTTCTCACAAATTTGCCTGCAGCTTGCGCCTTACTTACGGCTTTCACTGCTTTTGCTGATCGTTTAGCCACGTCGACAAGTAATTTTCCTTCCTTTTCGTTCTTATTATTTCCTCTTCCCTGTAGGTAGACATTCACAATATTCTTCTTGTTACAATTATCTTACGGTCCTCAACTTCACTAACTGATATAACTATTAGGAAAGAAAAAAATGTGCAAAGATACAAACCTGCTTCTGCTCGGCTTCTTGATCCTCCAATATCTCACGATTAGCTTCCAATCGTCTACGCTTCTTCCGTGGCATATTTTTCTGTTCAGCAAGAAACAAAAAGTAAGACACCCCCATATCACAAGCACTACTAGGATTGAGCCAGACAGTAGACCCGAAGGATAGAAGAAAAACAAATCAAAAGTACCTCGCGCTCACGCTTTCTCTTTTCCTTCATTTTGAGATCTTCTGCCTCCTGAACACTAATTACCTCCTTTGACGGACCTTGCCCGTTGTTCATAGCAGCTTTCTATTTATCATCACAAAAGATATAAAAATCATTATACTGCACATTATCGGTTCAAGCATGGTTGTATCAGTGGCATTTCCTACCACTTGAAGCATCAGTCCTAGAGTATGCTACCAGTTAAAACCCTATAATTTTTTGGAAACAAGCATGTGATGGGCAATAGTTGGACACTTTATGCTTCATAAAATTGAGGAATCGGAATCACAATCTATCTGCAAATACAGTTTAGAGATTAGTGCTAGTAATCTCTATACCACATAAACACGATTAATAGATGCAATACTTCAAATTATAAGATGCCCCAGTGGGGGACCATTTAGGGCAATCAGTGTGCATATATGGAAGTAAATAACACGTTGCTATCTACAAGTTACCTTTGCTGCCTGGGATGCAAGTAATTTCTCCCTTTCTGTAGAAAACCAGGTTTTTTTAGGGCGTGAAAATATTTCATCCCTATGTTTAATGATATTTTCTGCCTGCAAATGCCAAAGAATATTAGAAACTAAAGCTTACGGAAAGCACTAAACTATCTAAAAAGAGGACTTGCAGATCATGGTTATCTAACAGAAATCACTTTGCTTATCTAACTAACAAAGCACCGTTGTCTGCGAGTGCAGAATCTGACACAAAAATTTAAAAACTTCACTTTCCCAACACAAAATTCTAAGAAAAAACATGTGGATCAGGGCAGAAATCATACCTTTGTTGCTTCCATTTCAGCTTTTCTTATGGCTCGCTCTTCCCTGCATGAAATTTTCATATCAGTAAGATGCATGACATTTAGGTTGAAGATCTTTAAAATGATGAGTGCAAACCTTTCTTCCTGAAGCACCTCCGAAACTTGGTCTTCTAGTTGCTCAATCGTTTGGCACCACTTGGATATTGATTGCTCTGCAACTATTCTACTCCTCAACTTTGAACCAGCTCTCTTAGCCTAATACAAATATTTACTCTTAATCATGTATGCTTCAACAATGATCCTATATTCTTTAAAGATAACTACTTTGCACAGTTTCTATAAAAGATATATTTACCCAATAAACAACAAAGTTCATCATTTTATTTATCAAAAAATGTAAAAAGTACAGCCTTTAAAACTCAAGAACAACACTTTTCACATATGTGAGCGAAAATTCAGTAGTTAAACAAGGGGATACTCTTTCCTTATTTTCCCCCTAAAATATTTAATACCAATTGGAAGAAGTTAATCACTTACAATGGCTCTCAAGATAGACCTATCATTATCTGTGACAAATGTAACAGCATATCCTGCTCTTCCAGCTCTAGCTGTACGACCAACTCGATGAACATAGCTGCATGAAAAATCAATCAAATAATACAAAGTAATGTCAGAATGTACACAAGTACTACTTTGTTTGAGCAACCAAGTAAAGCAGATACCATCTTATTTAAAACAACAACAAAAAAAAATACAAATCATGAAAAATCAAAATACAAATTGTGACAAATCAAAACCATGATCAATTGATCATGACAAGCTGAGCTGATTGGTGACTGCACGGATGCGGGAAAGAGGAACCAGAATTAACACCACAAAAACAGTGGAGACATAACACAAAAAGTAAGAGCTACGATTATAAATTGAACAACCAAAACTTGTTGATCATATCAAAATGTAATATGATGAGCTTGAGGCCAACTGTTATCATGTACTAGGGAAACCATCAAGAACCAGAGTAAAGGCCATGCTTACCTAGTAAGGTCACGAGGGCAAGCAAAGTTTATAACTGTTTTAACACCAATAATGTCAAGCCCCTACAAAATCACCAAAAAGCAGGTGTTAGAACAGAAGTGTATAGTCCTATTTCACAAAAGAAAAGAAAAGAAAAGAAAAGAAAGGAAAGGATGCAAATAAGGAAAGAAGCTCAAGGGATGGACTCGAAGAGGAAAAGATTAACTTACACGAGCTGCAACATCAGTTGCAATTAGAAAATCCACTTCCTGCTTCCTGAAAACTTCCAAGGCCTACAAACATAACCAGCGGAAATGCATTAGACATAATAAAGAAGGTGTTAGATGGAGGCCCCAATTCACAATGAATTACACCATAGACATTTGGTCTTAACAAAAAGAAACAGATTAGTTTCTTCGTTAGAAATTTCAAAATTCATGTTGCCCTGCAGAAATTGACATGCAAGTATGCAACTACATGAACTGCTCAAGGACCAATAAGATTAAATATAATATGGTAGCTTTTCTTAAGCAGGGGTAACCGTGCCAACACTAATCCAGTCATATATTAAGAGGCAACTCACATCAAGACGCTGAACTTGGGTAAGATTTCCATGAAGCTCAGCAGCTTTAAGGCCACATAATCCAAATATAATTTTTAACCTGTGGGCAGCTTCTTTTGTTCCACTGACAATACAAACATAAAAGGATGATTAGCTCAGATGATCCAGCAGTTTCTGGAAATGACCCTTACAGACAAGTAGTAATTCCTAATGAAAGCAAACTAGCTAAATTCCATCTTTTTTCCAGCTTCTAGTCCAGTCAGTATCGTTCTTCTAAATTCACTTCGTAGTTACATGTACCTACTTGATAAATTAGAAATCTTAAAACAATAACACAAAATCAACCAACACAAACTGACACTGGAAGGAAATAACAACTCAGGAAACAGTAGCAGATGACAATCAACCAGTTTAATGTCTTTTAACAGTAAGAACCTGAAAATGATCACTTGAGATGTGAAAGTTTTTGAGCACAATGCAAGAAGAACTGCTTCCTGATTTACTTCCCGTGTACGGCGCACTCTAACTACCCTGTACAAACAAAGTAGGTGTTTTGTTAGACTAACTCTTGCCATCTCAGGGCACAATTGTAATAAGAAATGCGACACTGTTAACAGAAAGCGCAGAAATCTTCCTAAATATGCAGGTGAATAGAACATAGCGATCTCAAATATACTCTCGTTAAAAAAAATACTAAAATATTTTAATCAACAAGAACGCAAAAAGGAAAGAAATACTACACAATTGAAAGGATAAAAGCGGCTTACTCTTCAGTCAGACTCGCAGGTCGTTTTGTAGATGGATCTGCTGAAAGGCGCAAAGGTTTATTTAAAGAAAGCTTGATAAGCTCGTCAACTTGCTCGGTCATGGTGGCTGAAAATAGCATGGTCTGTCTTTTTTTAGGACAAACACGAACCTACAAGAATAAGATTATATAGTCATCAGATCCACAATTTTACATGTTGAACGTGACGAATCCTGGAGTTAACAGCGAAAAAAAATAAGTAAAATAAGAAAAAGTGTGGGGACAAGAGGTACAAGAAACAACTAATATACTAGGGGATTATACAAGATATAAAAGAATATAGGAAACAACTTTCAGGCAGGAGAAAAAAAACGAACAACAAAACAGTAAGCAACGGATTAAGCATACCAGCTCACTAATTTCAGCACTAAATCCAAGTTCTAAAAGACGATCTGCCTCATCCAGGATTAAAACTGCAAGATCTTCCAACCCCACAGACATTGTATTTCGCAAGTGATCTATCATACGCCCTGGAGTGGCCACAACTATATCAGGCATTGACCTCAAGGCTGCCTCTTGCACCTGAAAGAACAGGAAACCATGGTGTAAATTAATAGCTACGTAAGCACAAAGGCAAGCTGCGAGTTTGTTTCAATGCAGAATCACAAATTTGCAATGCCTAAAAAACTAGCTGTAGTTTTTCCTATTTCAGTTAAGCATGAAGTCTATTCGGCAGACGAATAATGAGCATCAAAGACTTAAAAATTAAAAACCCGCTATACTATCTCAAGTATACTGGAGTCAGAATACACAGCAAATGATGTATAGATTTCATTTGCTGTCACAGCTTATATGAGAACTTGCTAGTCGTATAATCAGGCCTAGAGTACAAGAATGATTTTAGTTCAAGGATAATTACGTGCAAACTGTTATATACCACTACATGGACATACCTTTGTTGAAAGTCCACCGACAACCAGGCAACATCTGATATCAGTAAATTGCGCAAGTTTCTCTATCATACTATGCACCCTGTTAGAAAGAAGTAAGACACATATAATACACTGTTAATATGATACAAAAGAATTAAAGAGAGATTTAGTAGCATAAATAGATCCATTTAGGAAACCATAAGAATCGACTATAAATCTATACAACGCGAAACAAAATAAAGCATGATAATGGATATCAGAAAAGTAGATAACTTACTGTACAGCCAACTCTCTTGTTGGTGTAAGAACTAGAACCCTTATAGCATGTATGCGCTTAGGACGGAACAGTAACCTCTCCAATACAGGTAAAGTGAATGCTGCTGTCTGCACAAAACAACCGAGCATTACTTCAGCCATGATATATTCCGAAAATTAAAGGTGTTGGGGTTAAACATTTGTGTTGGAAATCTCAAATAAGCCGATAAACCATACAAAAAATAGCCACTTTACAGACACAATACCTTCCCAGAACCAGTTATAGCACTTCCACAGATATCACGTCCACTTAATGCCAAAGGTATACAGGCAGCCTACAAAAAGAAATCCTTAGAAATTAACCATCAGAGAAAATGGATTTTAACAACAAAAAGAAAAATAATTAAAGCTGCAGAGTATCAATCAAACCTGAATAGGCGTTGGTTTATTATAACCTAAAGCTTCACAAGCTCTAAGTAAAGGACGTGAAATATGAAGATCCATAAACGAATTGGCATGAAACGAAGTACCGTCAGAAGATGAAAAGAAGGGTTGTTTAGCAACTACAGACTTTTTTGTCTCTTCAATTTCTTCTTCTTTATTCTCTTCCTGTTATATCAATAAACCGACAATAAGAATTTAATCAAAAAAATTAGGTTAAGAAAAACACAGAGGTATATAAAGAGAGAATTAATTATACTTGTTCAGGTTCAGGTTCAGACTCAGGGTCATCTTCATCTTCATCACTTTCATCTGGGATAGGAAGAGAATGTTCTTCACGAACTTTAGAAATTTTAGTATCAATAGAAGTTGTACTTCTTCGAGCATGTTCTTCTGCAACTGATTCAGAGTATACACCAAAATCCCATGGAGATTGAGATTTTTTAGGTTTTACTCTTTCTTCTTCGTCGTCACTTGTTTCAAACACAAATTTAGGTTCTTCCTCCTCCATTTTTGATGAATCGAATGAGAACGAATAACTGCTGAAGTTAGTAGCTAGGGTTTAGCAGTTCTGCTGCCCCCTCTATTGGGAGAGAAAATGATAGAGGAGAAAAGGGTTTAAGCCTCTGTGAACATTCGCATATTAGAAGAATGGCTCGTTCATTATAAGTGTGGGTCTAGCCTCAAGCCCACCTCAGCTGATGTGCCTTAGATTTAGACTCCAATTCTGAGGCAATACCTAAATATTATGAGGCAATACCTAAGTGTCACATGTACATTTTGTGGCCTAAAATTTCCATGAGACATGACCGGCAATACTCCGTGTTCAATGAATCAACTTCACCCATAAGTATTCAGTCTTGTACGTTTGCATCAAAATATACATCTGTCTTCACTCTTAAGGCTTTACGCAACGGAAGTCTTTCTTATTCTTTATGCCCCATCAACATAAGAGGTTTAAGCAGTTCTGCTGCCCCCTCTATTTGGGAGAGAAAATGAGAGAGAAGAAAAGGGTTTAAGCCTCTGTGAACATTCGCATATTAGTTATTAGAAGAAAGGCTCGTTCATTATAAGTGTGGGCAAGCCCACCTCAGTTGATGTGCCTTAGATTTAGACTTCGCGACAATGCCTAAGTATTTTGGGGAATAAAATGATTTACCTAGCTAAGGTTGCTTCAAAAAATAAACACAAACCTATCTAAGGTTTATAAGAGGTGTCCTAGCCGTGAGTAAATGATTAGGTTATCCTTGACTAGTTTAAATTATTAAAAAAAAAAAAAACCTCTGGTAAATTAAAAATATAAATAAAAAATCGTCTTCAATCCTTTTTCTTTTCAGGCGAATTCTCTCCCTTTTCAAACCGTTTTGATTTTTTTTGTCGCTGATTAATTATTGATTCGTAAATTTTTGATCATCTATTAAAATCACTACTCATGTGAAGCGTTGCGCTAAAGATTTAGCTCCAGATCCGCATATTGGAACCCAAATCTTTGTTAAAATATGATATTTTCATCCGAACCCAGTTTGTAATGAAGAAGACCTTTAAGTTCGTATGATTTTTTATTTTATTTTGAAAATAAGATATATATAACAGGAAAAAGGATCAACTAATCCTATATATGTATATATATATACATAACAGGAAAAAGGATCAACTAATCCTATGATTCAGTCTCAGTTGAAATGTTCACCTGAGTGGTGATTCTCGTGATGGCTGAATCCGATAGATTAGATTCTCCTGAGCGTACAACATTGTTCTGTCTGGGTACAAAAAAGGACTTAACAGAATCGAAAGTTATTATAGGAATTAAAAACAAAGAAGGAGAATCCTCCAGTAAACAAAAGCATTTGATTTTCTCCCTTCTTTGGCTAATAAGTATGTCGCTCCATTTGCGGACTGTCCGCAAATTGAAAGTCCAAGAAAAAGGCCATGGTATTTGCCAGATTACGAGCTTCATCCAAGATAGGTTTATATTGCCACCTGATTGAGTCATTTGTGTCTTATAGATACTTGATAACTGATAAGCAATCTCCTTCTATGATCAGATTTATGATATTGTTCCTTTTTGCCTAGATCACAGCTTGCAGAGAAGCTACAGCTTTTGTCTCTTCTGCTAATGTAGTCCTGCAAACTCTATTGCACGATCCTTTGAAGGTTCCTGTGTGTTTACGTAACAGAAATCTAAATCCAGCATTAGTCAATTCAGATAACCAAAAAGCATAAAAATTGAGTTTGAAGACATTCATTTCAGGACAAGACCAATATATATTCTTTTGTGCTTTTGGTTGAATGAGATCAGCTAAAGAATTGTGTGTTATTGGATGCCCATATTGAAAGTGCTTAGATATTTTTTGTGCGACTTGTTCTGCATTAGTGTTTTTATTATCAAAAACCCTTGAGCATCTTTCCTTCCAGATGTGCCAGCATTTGGTAGAAGCTAGAGAAATGGATATGCATGTTTCATTCTCTTTTCTCCATTCATTGTAGTGTTCTAAGAAAGAGTTATTGGGAGTGAGATTAGAAGTTACTCCCTGTGAAGCCATTGATGGTAAGTTCCAGATTTATTTTGCAAAATCACAATCGAAGAATAAGTGTTGTGTAGATTCCACCTCACTTTCACATAAAACACATTGTGTTTCCACATTCAAAGGGATCCCAGTTTTTGTGTAGTAGGTAGAGCATCTTGCAGACATTTCCAAACGAATAGTTTGATTCTCTGTGAAGTATCCATGCTCCACAGATCTCTCCATAGTTTTTTTGTTTCTATAGAGATAAAACTAGAGGGATTATGCAGTTTATTGTAAAGAGACTTCACTGTGAATTCCCCATTTTTAGTCAGTGTTCATCTTAATCTATCTTTTTTTGAGCATTCCATCTTAAGTTGTGTAAAGTTTGATATTTAAGATTTCTTTGACCACTGCGTTGCTAAATAGAGAATTTAGAACTTCTGTATTCCACTTCTTTGTTTCTGAGTTAATTAACTCAGAACAAGTGTTATGTTGGTGTTGTTTTGAGACAAAGTTTCTGCCAAAACTTTTTCTCTTCCTGGTAACCATTTATCATCCCATGTGTGTATTGATAACCCATCCACCACCTCCCAAATGCTATATTGCTTGATGTGAGCAATGCTTTGTAAAATGCAGTTCCAAATCCAAGAGGATTTTTCCTTTTTCTTAGCCTATAACACCCCTGTTTTCCTAAAGTATTTATCTTTTAAGATTTTTGTGCACAGATTTTCTGGGTTACTAACTAGTCTACGTGTTATTTTACTAATCATGGCTTGGTTCATCTTATTTGCCTCCTTAAAACCTAGTCCCCCTTGATCTATAGGTTTACACGGAAAGTCGAAGGATTTGATGTATATTCCTTTTGAGTTAGTGTGTTTTCCCCGCCAAAAGTCTCTTTGTATGTCATTGATTCTTTTAGTTTTTTTTTTTTTTTTGGCAAAACAAAACAACCCATGCTGAAGTTTGGTATACTAGATAAAACAGATTTGTTTAAGACAATTTTGCTTGGTTGAGATAGGATTTTTCCCATCCAAGCTTCAATTTTTTATTCCATCTTTTCTATTATATTATCAAAAGTTTTTAATTTAAACCCATCTATGAACAAGGGGACTCCTAAGTGAGTGTCTTTTATGTTTATCTTTTTTATCTTCATAAGTCTACAAATGATACCTTGATGTTTATCATGAACCTTTTTGCTAAAGAATAACCCTGATTTTGTAAAATTTATTACCTGTCCTGAAGACTTATTAAATATTTGAATAGCATCTAATAAGTTTTTACAGCTTCCCAAATCAGCTCTGGTGAATAGCAGTAGGTCATCAGCGAAAAAAGATGTGAGGTATGGGTTGAATTAGGAGTCAGTTTAATCCTCTGAACTTTTTTCACAGTTTTAGGGTGGCTTAACAGACGCGAGAAGACTTCCATACATAGGATGAATAGATAAAGGGACAGAGGATCCCTTGTCTAATTCCTCTATAAGGTTTGAAGTCATGACAAGGATTACCATTGAGCAAAACTGCAATGGAAGAGGTTGAGATACATTGAAATATTAAGACACGCCATCCTTCAGAGAAACCAAAAGCTTCTAATGTTTTTATTAAAAATTCCCAGTTGACCTTGTCGAAAGCTTTCGACATGTCAACCTTGAGGCCAATATTTCCAGTTTTCTTTTTGATTTTCTTCATAGAATGTACAATTTCATGCGCAACAATGATATTGTTTGGAGATCTGTATATAAGAAAGAAAAGTTGACTGTAATGGAGATATAATTTTTTCTGGTGTTTATTTAAATATATTAGTCATTAGTTTGGGTATTACCTTATAAGTTGCACAACCCTATTGGTTTGAAGTCAATTGGGGATTTTGGGTGTTTAGTTTTATAAAACTTTTGTTCAGGTCACTGTGTAGTTGTCTGTCTGTAAAGAAATCTTGTACAACTGCCACTAGTTGAGAACCAACAATCTCCCAATTGTGTTTGAAGAAGCTTACCGGGAATCCATCTGGTCCCAGAGCTTTATTAGATTTAAGATTTTTCACTACCTCCCATATTTCCTCCTGAGTAGGTATTGCGGTTAAATTTTGATTTTATTGTGAGAAGATGCATGGTTTAATATGAGTGAAAATTTCTTCATCTAAGGTCGCAGAATATCCCGTAAATAAATCATAAAAATAAGATAACAGAACATCTTCTATTTCAGTTCTGAAACAAACTACCTTATCATCCTTGTCTTGTATGTAGTATGTGTTGTTTCTTCTTCTTTTTTCTTTTTAGAGTGGTAACATGAAAGAATTTGTGTTTCTTTCTCCTAAGGCTATAATATTATTTCTCGATTGTTGTTTTGCAATTTCTTCTTGGGTATCATACAAAGTTTATAGTTCAAGAATCTTCTTGTTAATTAGATTAGTTGTTGCAACTCCTGATTATTTTGCCTCCAAGTTTGCTATTTTTTTTATAAGGATTTTATTTTTTTTATTAGGTTTTACGAATGCATCTGTTTTCCAAGTATGAAGATTATCCCCTAGGATAGATATATTTTCTAAGAGATCTAATTTATATTCCAAGATCCTTTTATAACCTCTATGCAAGTAGGTTCTTTTAAACCAATTATCATAGAATTTAAAAGCAAGGGTTAGATGCATATGTTTAGGAGTTAAAGATAGACAAATTGTCCCATGATCTGAGCCAATTGCCACTAGATTCTGCAGAGATGCTTCCTGGAATTCTAAATTCCATTTAGCATTTTCTAAAGCTCTGTCTAATCTTTGCTTTATATTTTCCTTTCCTTCTCTCTTATTATTCCAAGTAAAGATGTTTCTTGTGAATCATAAATATTCTAGACCTGATCACTCAATTAAATTCATAACTGTTAGAGCATAGCTCGGTTGAACCCACCAAGCGTTGGTATGTCAAGTATTTTAGTGTGTCAAAACTCATCTAAGAGTCGCTTGATTATGTACTAGAGACAACTTCGTTTAGTTTAGACTAGAAAGTCTAGGAATATAAAGACATACAAGTATTACTCAAAGACCTGAAGAACGTGAAGAAGTAACGAGCTACAACGACGACATCATCCTTCCTCATGAGGTTAGTAATATTGACTTGAACTGTTTCATTCCTAACGTATCTTTCAAGTCATGCTATATTGAAAACATAACTGCGAAGCTGTGTATTGGATATATTACTTTAGTAGTGAGACATGATCACATGATCATAGTATTAGGGAATTAGACTACGAAGTATAAGACTTATCTTTTGAACTTCGTAGATATGACATCAACATATTCTTATGAATGTTGTTATGATTATGTGAATGGGTAATGGTGAAGATTTTATCCTAGGAAACAATGTTTTATATTTGTTTAAAGGAAGTGCATTCATGAACCTTTTTTATGAATCGAAAGGGAAATCGCTAGGCTTATTGGTACGGCTATTCATTGCAAATATTTGGATTACCAATATGTGTGAGATGGTAGAACCGATCGTAACTTTGTTATGTATCTTGGTACTGTTAGAGCACTGCTCGGTCGAACTCGCAAGCGTTGCTATCTCAAGCTTATTTGTCAATGTTAGTGATCAAAACTATAAGTCTTGATTTTTAGTCTACTTAAAGTAATGTCTTGGACTAGGATAGATTGTGTAGTTGAGCATTAGACTTCACGACGGTCATTAATTGAAGACGAAAAACTACTAAGGAGAGCTTATAGAACTTCATCAACAAAAGGTATGTGGAGACTAAAACTCATCTATCACTTGAAAAGTCCATTTCTACTCTATCTCCTATATTAAGACAAAAGTCGTATTACTATAGTTTTCGATTATGCACATTTGAGATTTCGAGCTGAGTTTAACTCGCTTACATATTTCTCGAAATATGTGTTAGTGAGCTTTCGCTTCAACCAAGTTCATCTTATATTCTTGACGAAAGTCAAAAGATGATCATGTGAAAATCGCCGAGTAACATCTTACATGGTTTGTGTGATACGATCATTTGGTGTAGACTTAGAATGTTACGTTATGATTATTTCAATAACTTGAAAATTGCTTTGATGCTAATAGTGTGTGAAAACGGCTATTGTCATCCTCTACGAAAGTTTCAATGATTGAAATAAGAGTTTAGAACACTTAACCAACATTGGATTATAAACATGTTGTGCACTCTTGCATATGTGTGATCCATGTCTGGGAACCATAGTATGCATACCCGTATGCGTACCTGTTGGTTTGATAAGTCCAAGAACCTAAGTGCGCATACCTGTACGCATACTGGCGTAGGTTTGTGACCGGAAATTTATGCTGGGTTTGGAGGTATGCGTACCCGTTCGTATGCTGGCGAAAACCAAACTTGGTCCGGCTACTTCAAGTATGCGTACCCGTTTGCATACTTGAATGGTTAAAGTTCTAAAATCGGTTGTGACATAAACAAATACATTTATATAATAAGGAATGCATTCTTTGCAAACCGTGGCTATATTGTTCATGAATTGATTCGAGCGAATCAAACATATTTTGCTTCAATTGTGTTCTTGTATACTTCTATGAGAATTTAGCAATTGAACAACTCTTTAACTAGTTTCATTGGAGTCATTTGAACTAGTTACGGTTAAGATGAATCAGGTTGATATGAGAGTGTTCATATAGCTAACCTCGGTTAACTACTATTGAGCCAACATGGTGTACACGTTTAGGTACGGTTACATAAAAAATGAGGGTATCATTTGTGTATAACAAGCTAAGTTTGATCTAACGGTTGAAAGATATTAGCTTGGGTTTAATCAGGTTTTCATCTAACGGTGAATATTGAATGCTTTGTTACCAAGGTAACTAAGATTGCAAACCCTGATTCGAAAACTATATAAAGGAGAACTCTAGCAACTGGGAAACCTAATCCCCACACCTCCTGTGTGATACTAGTTGCAACTAGAGTCGATTCTCCTTTAACCTTAGGTTTTTCATGAAACCCTCCAGACCCAACTATTTTCTCTGTAGTTGCGTGTTCTGATCTTACTTTTACTATCTTGATTGAGTATTATATTTGCTAAGATTTGCTTGAGATTTATCTCCGATAGGTAAGATTAAAAGTAGTCACAAACATCTTCGTCTCATCGTTTGTGATTCCACAATATCTTGTTTCGCTACCATACGATTAAGATTATTGTGAGGTGATTGATAATAATAGGCTGTTCTTCGGGAATATAAGTCTGGTTTATCAATTGGTTCCTGTGCACCTTGATTTATCAAAAGACGGAACAAAACTCGTAGGTATTTCTGTGGGAGACAGATTTATCTATTCCAGTAGACTTTTTTGTGTGAGACATATTTGTTTATCAAGTCTTCGACATTGGGTCGTAGCAACTCTCGGTTATGGGTGAGATCAGCTAAGGGAATCAAGTGTGTAGAATCCTGATGGGGTTCAGAGACGTAAGGAGCGCAACTGTACATTGATCAGTGTGAGATTGATTAGGGATCAACTACATTACAGTCCGAAGTTAATTGGTAGTAGGCTAGTGTCTGTAGCGGCTTAATACAGTGTGGTGTTCAAAGCTGGATTAGGTCTCGGGGTTTTTCTGCATTTGCGGTTTCCTCGTTAACAAAACTTCTGTTGTTTGTGTTATTTCTTTTCCGCATTATATTTTGTTATATAATTGAAATATCACAGGTTGTGCTTTGAATCGATCAATTGGTAAATCCAACCTTTGGTTGTCGTTTGAAATTGAATTATCCTTGAACATTGGTCTTTGGTACCGTTCAAGTTATTCCTATTATATTCAATCGGGCTCGCAAATTCCTATTTGTTGATTGCGGATTGAATTAAGAAATAGAGATATAAAACTCTTTGATACACTTTTCTCTAGATTGAGTCTGACTGTCTAGTTGATTCTCTTGAAAGTATACTGGAGATTGCCAAACAAAATATTGGGTGTGGTTGTTAGACCCCCGCTTTTTCAATTGGTATCAGAGCAGGCAAACACATTTAAGACCTTATATGTCTGTGTTTGTAGCAATCTGAATATGGACAGAAGTGTTATCTCTATAAACATACCACCAATCTTCAAAGGATCAAATTACTTATGGTGGAAAATTGCTATGCGTGCCTTTCTTCAAGCGCGTGATTTTCAATCATGGGTTTATGTTGTTAATGGCTATAATCCTCTGGTTGTTGCAGAAGGCGATGTAACTGTTCCGAAGGATATTGGTACATATGAACCCGTTGAGATTCTCGCAGCTAAGCAAAATTCTGACGGGTTAAATGCTATCATCCATGCCATTACCCCAGATCTTCAGCACCATGTGACTACGTGCACTCGGTTTAAAGATGCTTGGGATATCTTAGAAACCGTATTTGAAGGGAATACCTGTAAAAAGGAAGCTAGGCTTCAAAACCTAAATTCTGATTGGGAAAACCTTCGTATGGCAGATGAAGATTCATTTGATGAGTTTAATCATAAAGTGTCTGAAATTGTTAATGCATCTTTTGCATTGCGTAAGACTATTCATGAAAAGGACATTGTGATGAAAATTCTCAGATCGTTGCCATCATATACAATTCTAAGAAGCATGCCATCGTTGAGGGAAATAACCTTGCAACTCTTTCCAGAAATACTCTGGTTGGAAAGCTAAAGATCTTTGATCATGAGCATACATCCAAATCCGGAAAGGATGTTGCTTTCAAAGCACAAAAGAACACTAAATTACTTGACAAAAGTAAAAGTGTTTGCATCTCTGAAGATGATCTTTATGAGGTTGATTCATCAGATGAAGATCTTGACAAGTCAGTCTCTTTGATCACAAGACAGTTTAGGGATCTTCTTTTGAAGAGAAGTAGACGGTTTTCCAGAGATAAACCTAGGTCATCAGTTAAACCACATAATCGTGTTCCTCCTAAAAACAGGGATATTGATGAAACTGATAACGAGGATATGCCACAGTGCTTTAAGTGTAAAGGTTTTGTGTCATTTGCAAATGAGTGTCCAAATCGGAAAAAATACACTGGGGACAAAGGTCTAGCTGCAATACTTGATGAAATGTCTGACAACTATGATTATAATGAAGACGAAAAGTCAAGTATTGCACTTCTTTGTGAAGATATTGATTTTGATAATTGTAGCAATTCATATATCAATCTTGATATTTTTTCAGAAGAAATCTCAACCGGTCTGGAAGAAAAAATGGATCTATCTGTTTCTACTGGAAACTCTTTTTCTGATTTTTCAGGTTCCACTATGTGTCTAGCTGCTTACACATCTCGGGCGTCTGAATCATCTTCCATGTTGACATGTTCTTATTGTTCTCTTAAAGGCCATGAACTCTTAAAGTGTTTCAAATACAAACACAAAATAAGATACGTCGACAAACTTCAACGAATAGCGAATCGATTAGCAAACAAGCTCAAACTTGTTCAAAAATCATCAGAGGTATGTAAATTCATCTCTTCTTCGAAGAAATTAGTTTCCAAAGAAAAGTCTAGATCTCCAGAGAAAAAATCATGGTCTAAACATTCTGTGAAACAGGGTTCTATGAATTCCTTTCGAAAGGGTTCTGGTGGACAGATTATTGTTCACCCCAGCACAACTTGATTGTGTTGGTTGGTGCATCTTGTCTCATGTGCCTGATAAAAAGAGACAAGATTGTGCACACCTCAGGCTTTAAGAAAAGAGAATTGTTTTAGATTATTTTTGTCTTTGTCTTTGTCTTTTTTATTTTTGTTGTGCTTTGCAAGATTAGAATTCTTCCAGCTTTCATATTTGATCAATCACATAGTGATTGGTAGAACCGTTCGAACCCATGGATGTGATTTGATATTTGATCAATCACATAGTAGTCTTGGAATACAGGAGAACCAATTCTAAACTTGTTTGGAAGTGTGGTATAACCCATTCCAAGAATGTAAATATGAAAGATGATTTACAGAGAAAAGATGTCAATATGCTTTGAACACGAACAATAACTATTATTATTTATTGTTCAAAGATATTCCTTGGTACTCAAGGAGATCCTGTACCGAAATTAATTGGGAATCTTTACTTAAGGTTTTTGGTTATATATGCTTTTAATGACCAGCAATTAAATGCATATCTCTAGAGAATAAAATTTAGTAATGTGCATTTACTAATTGGAGATTTTCTATTGAGAGATTTCGGAAAATATTGTACAAGCATTTACTGGAATTATGAAAACCGAATTTTGTCATTCATTGCATATCTTGAGAATATTTTCGGTATTGGAAATTCCTTGGTGTCCAAACATCCTTGGTCTATAAATACCTAAGTTTGCATTTCTAGCAAACTATCCTAAAAGCCAGGAAAACTTCATCTTTTTGTTATTTCTGGTGGAGCCATCTATCCAGAGAGGAAAGTACCCTAATTAGGCGAAATCTCTTACGACCGCTCGTTTAAAGACTTCTGTGGGATCAAGGAGCTCTACGAGTATCGTTGGTGGGAAACTAGATAATTGCAGTGTTATTAGTTTTCGATTGATTTGATTGACTAACGGTTGTTGAAACTTTGATTGCACCTAGTTTGTTTATTCTTGAGAATCTTCTCTTCTGATATAAGATTCACTCAAGCTAGATCGAAGTATCGACATGATCTTTAGAACTGTTTGTAAATCTAAAGACATCTTGTGATAATCCATTGTTAACAGACTCCGTTCTGTGCATGATTGATCACAAGAGATTCAAGTGGTGTTGTGCAGGTTTAATTGAAGATTAAAGAAGATTTGAAGACGAAGAAGATTTCTTATTGGTTTCTCATATCTTTGTGTTGCACAAACCTTGATCAGCTGGGATCCAACTAAAATCGGATTTATTCGATTGATAGTTGCGTGAGATTGTTAATGCCTATTAGTTCTCTTGAGATCAATTTTGATTGTTATAAATCCGAATCTTATTACTTCGGTGATAAAGATTGGATTGATCTAACCAGGCAAAGGAGTTTATTAGCTTAAACGGAAGAGCCTTTGCATATGACTTGAGATATCTTATCTTAAAGAATCAATAGAGTTGTTACCAAACAAATTTGTTGTTCCTTTACTGTTTGGAATACGATCCAAAGGAATTGTTTGCATACCAGTATGCAAACTGTTGCAAGTATGATTCGGGTGCGGGAACCAAGTATGCATACCCGTATGCGAACGGTTTTAACTGTTAAAGTCCGGGAACCAAGTTTGCGTACCCGTTTGCGAACTGTTTCACCTGAATTCAGTCTGGAACGACAGTATGCGTACCCTTTTGCAAACTGTCGGAAAAGATCAAAGTTCGGAACTTAGGTTTGCGTACGCGTTTGCAAACTTATGTGGCTAAGTTTTAAAATCGGTTAAGTATGATTTCATACTCATGAACAAATACATTTATATATTGAGGAATATAATCTTTGCAAACCGTGGCTAAAGTGTTCATGATCTGATTCTTTTGAATCGATCCGATTTTGCTTCAATTGTGTCTTGTATACTTGTATGAAAATATAAACAATTGAACAACTCTATGAGTAACACAATTAGATTCATTTGATTATCATTTGATTTAGAAGTGTTATATGAATGTGGTTAATACAAAAGTGTTCATATGGATAACTTCGGTTAACTGTTATTGAGTCAACTCAATATACACGTTTAGGTACGGTTACTATATCAAAATGAAGGTATATTTCATTTGTGTGTAACAAGCTAAGACCATCTAATGGTGGAGAGATATTGCTTTGGTTTTAAGCAAACTTAGCTTGAATCTTAAATCAGGATTTCATCTAACGGTGAATATTGATTGCTTTGTTTCAAAGCTATCAAACCCTGATTTGAAGACTATATAAGGGAGAACTCTAGAAAATGGAAAATCTAATCCCCACACCTCCTGTGTGATACTAGTTGCGACTAGAGTCGATTCTCTTTTAACTTAGGTTTTTCCTAAAACCATTATAGGTTAACGACTTAAAGACTTCATTGGGATTATGAAGCCAGACCCAACTATTTTCTCTATAATTACGTGTTCTGATCTTACTTGTTGTATCATATTGAGTACTATATTCTCTAAGATTTGCTCGAGATTTATCTCCGATATGTAAGATATAAAAAGTAATCACAAAGCTCTTCGTCTCATTGTGATTCCACAATAACTTGTTCTACTACCATATAGTTAAGTTATTGTGAGGTGATTGATATTTCTAGGCTGTTCTTCGGGAATATAAGACCAGATTATCAATTGGTTCCTGTTCACCTTGATTTATCAAAAGACGGAACAAAACTTCATAGGTATTTTTGTGGGAGACAGATTTGTTTATAAAGTCTTCAACTTTGGGTCGCAACAACTCTTAGTTGTGGGTGAGATCAGCTAAGGGAATCAAGTGCGTAGAGTCTTGCTGGGAATCATAGGTGTAAGGAACGCGACTGTATCTTAATTGGTGTGAGACATGGTTAGGTCTCAACTACATTCCAGTCCGAAGTTAACTTATATTAGGCTAGTGTATGTAGCGTCTTAATACAGTGTGGTGTTCAAATTTGGAATAGGTCCCGGGGGTTTTCTGCATTTGCGGTTTCCTCGTTAACAAAATTTATGGTGTCTGTGTTATTTTTTTTTCGCATTATATTTGTTTATATAATTGAAATATCACAGGTTGTGCGTAGTTCAATCAATTGGTAAATCCAACCTTTGGTTTTTGATTGAAATTGATTGATGCTCGAACATTGGTCTTTGGTACCGTTCAAGTTGTTTCTCATAATAATCAGGCTCGCGGATTCCTATCTGTTTGATTTGCTGATTACATTGAGAAACAGAGATATAACTCTTGGATATATTTCCTTGATTAAGTCTGACTGTCTAGTTGATTCTCTTGGAATTATATTGGAGTTAGCCCATACAGATTGCCGAACGAAATATTGGGTGTGGTTGTTAGACCCCTGTTTTTCAAAGTGTATCTTCAGTCAATGATTTAGAGCTAAAGGAAAAGTACCCATACTGATTGAAATTAGTATCTTCTTGTGATGCAGAATCCATTGATTTTTCAATAAAATAAGGGATAAAATCATTTGAAGCCAGAGAACTATGAGGAGAAATCTCAGATTCTAACGAATCAATGAAAGATATGCAAAATCCAGGTTTGCAATTAGCGAAAAGAGGATTAGGATTCCTACCCAAACTAAGATTTGCAGATTTCAAAGAGTCTGAAAAAGAGATACAGAAAGCCGGTTTAGGATAAATATTTTGATCTGGAATAGCCTCTTCCAGAGTAAAGTATTGTTCAATTGAATCCTCTACCTCAATAATCTCTCTATCAATAAGAATGAAATTTTTTGTTGAGAAGGCCATGACAAGATCTGGTTCACCACGTCTTGTAGAAGACCTGAGTTGTAAAGACCCTCAAGCTCGTCAACGCTATTAGACCGGTCAAGAGGTGATCTAGCAATGATCAAGAGACGACTAAGCCGATAACTCGATTAGTTTGACACGAAAGTTAATTAATAGAAATTAATCTAACAACGATCTAGATACGAAGAAAGTATTTTCGCTAGATAGCTAGGTCTTGAAAAGTTACGCGGAATGGGCAACTCGAACGTGTTGTTCGGATTCTGGACAAAAAGATATCATCAGATGAGTATGAAGGGAAGATTAGTCTTTCTAGCAGTTTAGCCGCCTTGGCTGCCCATATCCAAGTAATGGGTGCCTTTATCAATTTTTCATTGGTCTTATCATCAAAACGGATCGAAGAAGATTATTTCTTCTTATCTTTCATTTCTTCTTCTTTCTTCTTCTCTGTTCTTCTTCTTCTCTTTCTCTGTTCGTTCTTCTGCTGAGTGTTTATGAGAGCTAATCGAGTAAATCAATTGGTTATTCTGTGCGGTTGATGAAGGTTGATGATGCTGCTGTCGATTGAGGTTTGGAGGAAGCAGAAAAGTTAGGGTTTGAGGAATAAATGAGTTAAGGTTTCATTTGAGGCTCAAAGAAGAATTAGAAGATGAAGATGACGGTTTAGGGGATTGAATGAAGTTGGGTTTATCATGAATTAAAATATAAGGTTGAATAGTTGTTTGAGTTTGGTATTAAGGTTCTGAATTTGATTCGGAGATGAGTTTGAAGAGGAAATCAGGCAGTTGGTGATGGGTTTTGATTATTGAGAACAAGGAAGAAGAATTGATGGTTGATTCTCAAGTTTCAGTGAAGGAATGAAGAATTAGGGTTTGTAAGAGTAACTCAGGGAAAATGTTGAAGACGAAATTGATGCTCTAGTGGAGTGATTGAAGATGGGTTTTGGCAGGAATTTAATATAAGGTAAACTCTTGTTTTTCTGAGTTGAAGTCTATATATTCTTTGAGTTTATGAGTTGTTTGTAATCAGAATGGTTGAGCTATTGGATGTAGTGATGAAATTGAATATATAATTGGTACTGTGGGAGTTGTTATTGAAGTAAATGGAATTGATAGTGATGATGTCGAACTGGTTTTTGTTGGGCTGGTGCTAGAATAATCTGATGATGGGGACAGTTAGATGAATGTGTAGGATTGGTAGTTTATTGAGTTGTACTTGAAGGGAACCGGGGATGCTATTAGGAGGTGACTGTGTTGTTGGGTTGAAGATGTAGTATTAGTCTGAGTTAAGAATAATTGGATTGCATGTGAAGTCTGGTGGTGTTGTGTTGAGTTGAAGTTGATGAACTAAATGGTGGCATTGTATGTGAAGTTATATTTGCGATTGAATTAGTGATCACAGTACATGTAGGAGGCCTGAGATGTATTTGAATAGGTGAAGTGGTAACTGGTGGTGTTTGGGGGATAGATGGTATAATTGCAGTTAAGGTTTAGATGAATGGAATGAACTGGGTTTGAGAAGTTGATGATGTTGCTTAGAGCTGGAAGTTGCAGATTAGGTTTGAGTATGTATTGCAGTTGAGTTTGAGATTAATCTGAACTTAGGTTGAATGCCAGGAAGGTATTGTTTAGATATGGAGATGCAGGGATGGTTCTGTACAATGAATGGGATTGAAGTTGTAGGTGATGATGGTTTGAATTGAGAAGTTTCAGTTGGGGAAAGACTAGTGGCTCGAGAAGTATGAGCTGGACTTAACATTGGAGTTGTATTGGTAGTGTATGTATTGCAGGTCATGAGAATTAGTAGAGAAGGTGTTGCTGCAATTGCAGGTAAACTGAATTATCAGTTGTAATTGAGTTATGAAGTTTGATTTGAGAAAGGGTATTGTTGAGATTTGTAGTTGTTGGTTGTTAGAACTGTAGTGATGAATATGTTGTTTAGAAATGTAGATGAATAAAGTCTGTATTAGAGTTTTTGGCCTGTGGTGTGAGTTGTTGTTGCACCAAGTTGGTGCAGCAGGGTGTTTGGCCTGTCCAACGGCTCAGGCCTGTCTTCTTTTTGTCCAGTCAGATGTCTGGCTGATTTAGCTTTCTTGACTCAGCCATCTGACTGAGTTGAATCGTGTTGACTCAGTGAGTTCCCTATCTTGACCTGAGTTGGGCTGTTCCGATTCCAGTTTGACTCGTTGACCACTTGACCTTTGACCCTGGACTTTGCCTTGACGTGGACCGTTAATTGACTTCCTTGACCGTTAGTTGACTCAGATGGACCGGGCCTTAGATTAATGGGCCGGGTTTAGTGGACTTGGGCTTAGAACCATTAGATAAATTTATATGATTCTTGTGTGAGCCTTTGTGGCTAGATTCTTAGAATTCTCGTGTGATTAACAGTTAGACTATATTAACAACGATCGATTCAAAGGATGAACCAGTGGATCGTGGATCTCGAGGTAGGCGTGGCTTGTCATCAAAAGAGGTGGGAATTTACATTTAACTCTTTTGTGATTATTGTTGTTTTCTTTTACAAAAGTTTATGTTTAACAAACTCACGCATTGTCTGATTGTGTATTCCATGCTTTGTTTTATTTTAAATTCCGAAAGTACTGTTGATTCTTTTAATCTTTCCATTGCTTGGAAAGGAATTGTAATGCATTGTTTGTCTTTGTGAATGTTTGGGAAATAAGAATTTCCATTTGAATGCTTGGGAAATAAGACTTCCCATCTGTGGTATATAGGATACTGCTCCTTCATTTATACCTATTTAATTTCGAGCTTTTATGCAATGGCTAGGGTGATACACCACAATATTACTATCTAGGTGCTGGAATTTGGCATTGAATATTATACATTGTTTGACGAAGGAGTTAGTTCCATATACATGATTGTTTATTTGTGTGTTTAGTATGAGATGTGTGCCCCAAACTTTACATATCCAGTATTCTATGGCTAGGGCGATACACCGCAATATTATTATAGCTAGGGCGATACACCTCAATATTATTCTTTAGTATTGTGCGGGCAACACATGTCTCTTACATGGATGTTTATTGTTCTTCTTAAATTGCTTTGAAAAAGTTTCTACAATATGTTTTACTGTTTTCCCGTGTTTCATCAGTTTTCAATGATTACTTGAAAGTTAGATGTTATTTCTACTGGGCACCCCTTTTAGGGATGATGTGCTCATCCCATTCCCACTTTCAGTTTCAGAGACAGATCAAGATTGCACGTGACGATGAAAGTTTCGAAGAATTAGTTACGTTAGTTAGTTAGCTTCAACTATGTTTATTTTGTGTTTGTATCCTATTTGTAAATCAACTCACTATTGAATATGTATCATTTGAGAGGAGTTCTTGTATTTATTTCAGAGAGGGTTTAAATTCGGGTTAATCTTTGTTTAGAACTTCTTTCTTATTGTTTAAATAGATGTTTTAGATCCTTAGTGCCTCATTTTATAGTTAATCTTTTGGATTAGTCAGCTGCTAGCTTTGGGGGCGCTGCATGAGTTTTTAATATTACAATTTGAATCAGAGATATCTTGATAAGGGTAGAAAGGTGAGAAAAGTGGATGTGGTGGGGATTCCCATGACCTCTGCCTTTTGCCAAGAAAGGAATCTTCTCCAGTTGTGAGAATATGTTCTTCACCCCTACATCTTCTGATAAAATAGGTATAGAGCCATTAGATGAGATTTCAACAAAAAGGTTTTGAGTTAGAAGAACTGAGTCAGGGGAAAGATAAGACACGGGCGAATCGTTTGCTGCGCCAAAACAGTTTCTCTATTTGTTTGTGCATTTATTAGAACTTTGAAATCTGAGGCCCAACTCTGTGATTCTTCTTCCGAGTCTGAGTCACGACTGTCATCATAAATATCTTCCAGCGTGTGGTTGTATTTAATAACACACTTCTTCTTTAAATGCCTCAAACGGTTACAAAAGTGACATATCCTAAATGGCAAATCCATATAAATGCATGCAACAATTGATTCAGGGTGATGTCCCACCTAAACTCTAGCAAAAGTGATCAGCTGTTTTGAAATGTTTATGTCTATCCTGGGACTAGACTCTGGAATAACATTAGTTGGATAAATTTTAGTCACAAAACCTAAGTAAGTGCCTATTTGAGCAATGATGTATTCGTTGTAATGGAAAGTTTGTAAATTTAAAAACTTAACCCAAACTGACTGCAATTGTTTTTAAGATGTTTCTTTCAATTTTCATTCCCGGATACTATCTAGCAACTGGGAAAGCATCTCCATACAAATGTCATGGCACATTTGTAAGGATGCTGCTCATGGTTTCTTTGTCCGAGAATGGGACTATAAAAATATTGAAGCCAATTTGTTTAGTTTTGAAAACAGTATTTTTTTCTCATATAAACTTTAGAGTTCTTGCAATATTAGTTCGGATGATTACTTGATATATTGGTTTTATCCGAACCTATATTGCTTCAGAATAAATTCAAGTTCTCGAATGATTCGATTATGCTATATGTTAGCCGAACTTCTAACTTTAGTATACACAAATTCTACGAATATGAGTTCGGCTAATAATATGTCTCCCTCTGTCAGCCGAACATCTTTTTGTTATACACATTTTTTAGAATTCTCAGTCGAACATTTGTTTGTAGCCAAACTTGTATTCGTTTTACGTCGAACTCACATTTTATTAGTAGAACCTGATATTTTTAGCCAAATGTTTAACGTATTAATTACAATTTCCACTTTGTCTTAGCAAACAACCCAAAGGTACGAGTAGTCTTGGTGTAATTTAGGCCAAAAGGCAGAACTACACAACGAAGGTAATGGGCAGCCGGGTTTTAACTTGTTCGCGCAAAATCTACAAATTATAGGTTTGGCTAACAAAGTAAAAATGACTGATGTTCGAATTATCCGAACTACTAATATTTGTGTTATACATTGAGCTTTGGCGGCAAATCTATCAGCCGAACCGTTCTTCCCAACAAGGTTTGGCTTCGAGGTTATCAGCCGAACCTAACACTGAACACTCGAAAAAGTTTTTAACAATTCAAACTTCGTTATATTTGTTGTGTATTTTCTTGCCTTTATGATATGAAGATTCTCCTTCATCATTTGAATCACACATTCTGGTCACTTCCAATCACTAAGGTTTGAAAAAAAATAAAAAAAATATCAATTTTCCTTCTTCTTCTTCTCTAAAAACCCTAACTATCTTCTACAAATCTGATTTATCTTCTAATCCACCACTAATACTAATCATTATTACTAAGGGCATAATAGGCATAACATTAACACTATTCAAGTAAGGGCATAACAAGCATTACTAGAATACGACGGATAAGGGGCGATGGGTTTTACAAAGCCTATTTTGTCTTCATTAGGTATGACTCAAAATAGGTTTTTAAATTCAAATTCTATCCCATTTTGGGTTTACCATTAAATTTACAAATTTTCAATTTTCATATGTTTTCACATGCCGGATCTATACTGTACAAAACTACACGGATTTCACCTGACTCCATCTGTAATTTGGCTGGTGGATATCCGATCCCCTTACGATAAATTGAATGCGGATGGATTTTTCAAATACGTCATTTTCATGGACAAGAAGCTAGTGATATCTCCAAAATCGGTTGGACATTTGTCCGCCCGCGGATATAAAATCAAGTATTTTCCTAACTAATCATTATATCTTTTATTATTATCATTAATATTATTTTTTAAAATAGATATCATCAATAATATTTTTTTGATGATTTTTCTTTTACCATCGAGATTATTATTCTAACTATATTCCATAATTTAAGTCTGTCTATTGCAATCCAATTTATGTTCATAATCAATTCCTAACTAGAAAAACTGGTACAAGGGATTAATTTTGAAAAAAAATAATCATCTGCGCATCTGTAGTTTAAATTTCTCAAATTTCATAGGCAATTATTTTGTGGTCAACGTCTAAATGTTTATATTATTATCAACGACTAAATCGTGTAGTTGAAAATAGATTATTCAATTGAAATCTTAAATCTTAAATTACCCATGGGTTATGGTAATTTTGAACATGATGTGTTTGAAAGCAAGGTTTGAAAAACGGGTCACGACTCAGGTCACGGGTATTAGGCGTGACCGTTATAACGCGTTTTGACGGGTGTGAGCACGTTTTCGGCAAAAAACGCGTTATTTAGAGGAAAAACGCGTTTTTTGTACGTTTTTTCAAAAAAAAACGGGCGTTATAACGGTTGAATAGAAAATTTAAAAAAATTATGATCTGAAATTCCTATCCAACGGTTATAACGTGCGTGAAAACGTTATAACGCGTCTAAAAAATGTTGTGACTAAGTTTTTTTATCTTTTTTAATATTCCCTCCGTCCCTAAATAGATGACGTATTCATTTAAATTTTGTCTTACTAATAGATGACCTATATCATTAAAAAACGGGATATCTTTAAAACTATCATTTTAATTGATTATTGTTAGTATAAAAAATATATATAATTTGATAGTCATGTTAATATTCCTTATGCAGGTGTTTTAAAATGTTTTTCACCATACAGATTACGAAAGTTTGATAATATTTGTGACGGTCAGTTATAGCCACTTAAATTCTGTCGGCAGCAATTATGCAATACATGCATAAGTAATGTGAAGAAAGAATCAAACAATCATCAATCCAATTTAAGAAAATCCATAACCTAGCTAGGTAGACTTGTCCTTTTATTTTATCTCATTTTAAGTTTTAACAAAGAAGTGGACTTGGTTCACTTGAAGATTCAGGTTGATCCAATTGGGGGAGGCAACTCAATTAAGTTTTAACAAAGTCGATTCTTATGTTGGACATTTTTTCTATGCCAATGATGTTCCCTTCAATGTGGCTAACTCATCTCAGTACCACGAGGCATCTAATGCAGTTGCGAATTTCGGCCAATCCTATAGAGTTCCATCATCTTATAAGTTGTCGAATCCCATATTAACTTCAGAAAACAAAGGATGGGATGTGGTGTCTGTCCAACGACATTATCGGAGAGAATATGGTTGTACACTCATGTCTGATGGTTGGAAAAACAAAAGCAACCATACAGTTGTAAATTTTCTAGTTTACAGTGGTAGTGGAATTACTTTTTTGAAAAGTGTCGACATAGAATATAATCGATTGACAACGGAGTATTTAATTACTTTGTTCAAGCCCGTTATAGATGATATCGGTTTGAAAGAATCCACACCAAACTACGCAATCGTTTATTTTCATCGAGAATAAATGATCTGGTGTATATATGTTCAGTATAATTTGAAGTTGGAGCAACAAAAAATTAAAGGTAAAGCAAGGAAACATAACATTGATGTTCACGACGTTCATAGTCATTTGAGGGATAACAATATGCTTGATTGGATAGCGGGGGAAGACAAAACACCGGTTTTACCTCAAGAAGAACAATGGTTAAATATGCTGGAAGAGGAAGCTGTTAATAATCCAGAGCATGTCCCTCTACCATACAACTGGCATGATCCCGAAGTTGAGATCTCATACGAAAGGTTACCGGTGAGTGACTTTGTTTATGACTTTGGTAATCTTTCATTTAGAGATAATACACAAGGTTATGAGAATGCGAATCCTACATATGATTCTCGTTACACTACCGATTTATCTTACCATGGTGTCCAACATATGAACGAAGGATATAATTCTAATATTGATAACAATACTGAAGTAGGTAACAATGATGATGAAAATGAAGGAGGTTATGATGATGATAATGGAGGCTATTATGATGATGATACTAATGCGAACGAATAGAGCCAGTATCCCCACGACGATGACTATAATGAGGAAAGGAACCGCCGAGAAAATGAAAAATACATGAATAGATCGAAAAAGGGTGGTGGTCGTAGTTGGTTCGTGTAACTTTTTAAATGATGAAACACTAGTTTAATAATCTTATGTTTTTTAAATTTGAAGTTTTTAATCATGTAGTTTACTTTTCCTATATTATTTTAAAATTTTAATTCTAAGTTTTAAGCTTTCTATCCAGAGAAAGAAAAAAAACTCAAAAAAAAAATGGTAAGAAAGTTATTTACATGATTGCAACGTGCGTGATAACGGGAAAACAGTTCTAAAAAACGCACGTTAAAATGTTATTTAGAAGAAAAAAACATTCGAATTAATTTTAGAAAAACGGTTATAACATGTGTGAAAACTGAAAAGCGATCCTAAAAAACTGCCGTTATTTCCTATTTATCGGCATTATAAAGGCACGGGGTTCGGGGACCCTCACGGCCACGATATATGGGTGTGGCCGTTTTAACGGCCGTTTTTCTGGTAAAAACGGGTGTTTTTCAAACCTTGTTTGAAAGACAATTGAAAAAAGGGTTATTTAATGTTTAGTACCCAACAAATGTCCAACACTTGGCTTTGGTACCCAACATTTGAAATATTAAGGGTTGGTATCTTGACCAGACACTGACCGTTAATTACCATTAAATACTTCTGTTGACGGTGGATTTTCGACAAAGGTTAAAATCATGATACTGCATGTTTCTGACACGGCTTCAGGAGCGCATGTGACGATTCATATTTTGCGATCCGTGAACCGTTTCACGATCTATGATCGAGTTCCTCTCAGAGCCATGATGAATATGTTTCTCGAAATGCCTCCCACTAGCTGAGCGTTCGATGCTACGCATTTCATCGTGCCCTCTATGTAGAATAATATAATTGGGCGGTCCTCTGGACATAATTGTTTGTCGGAGGGCTTAACGCCTTTAGGACGTCGGCGATACTCGTTTTTCCCTGACTACATAGAGAGACCCCCCTCTACATAGAAGAACGATTGGGCGGTTCTCTGGACATAATTGTTTGTCGGAGGGCTTAACGCCTTCAGGACGTCGGCGATACTCGCTGTTCCCTGACTATGTAGAGAGACCGTTTATAGAATCAGGCGGCTTTCTGGACATAATTGTTTGCTGAAGGGCTAAACGCCTTCAGGACACCAACGCTGCACGTTATTTCCTGACTATGCACTGTTCAGAATGAGTATGATGCTTCAACTATCTCATATCTCGATTCTACAATAGATTAATTCTACCGTGACATTCACCGACTAAATTCCTAGAAAATAATCTATTTCGTCTCATTACTCCGTTCCATGGCTATCCCCGGCTGATTCCATGGATTAGTAATGGATAACCGTTTTATCTCATTACTCCGTTCCCTGAATCCTCCGACTGGATTCATGGATTAGTAATAGATACTCAATTCGTTTTTATTACTCCGTTTCATGAATCATTCTCCGCTGAATTTCATGAATTAGTAATAATTACTCAACAATTGGGCATCTGGACTATCATCGAGTAAGCCTCAAGAAAATGGTGCAAGTGTACTCAACAATGATGCACGAACGAGCACCCAAATGCACGAACGAGCATTTGAGAGTATGGACAAACGAGGAATCCTACACAAAATAGGAGAGAGAAAATAATAATAAAAGAGGCGCCTAGGGACCGGGCCCGCCGGCCGGTCGTGCCGCCATGGCCGGTCCCCCACGCCTCTTCCTTTATTTTTCTTATTTTCTTATTTTATTTTCATGATTTCATGAAGACTCCTTCATTCAAGCAACTTTCCTTGTTTGAGCAAAACTCACGGTTTCTCCATATTTTCACGGTTTCATGAAAAATAATAAAAATAGGGGAAACTGTCACGGGACCCGGGCTATCTCGCCGACCGGTCATGCCCTAGCCGTGGCCGGTCCCACACCTTGCAATCCCTTATTTTCATAATTATTATTTCCCTCATCTCATGAAACTCCTCCGTTTGAGCAAAAATCATGGTTTTTTCATATTTTCTCAAATATTGCTCAAACCATGAAAAAGCCAAAAAGTCAAATGGTCACATGACCGACTAGGTTACTCAAGTCAAATATTAAAATATTATTATTTTAATATTCTCAAAATTTTAATCAAACGAGCAAAGTTCTACTTGCTCATTCGAGCAAAATCAAAGAATTTCAGTCAAAGATCAAACTCTTTTGAAAATCTAAAATATTGCTCAAACGCACACCAGAAAATACCAAAACTCTCAGGATTGAGATACGGGCATTATGGTAACACGGGCATGCTTCCTTGACCGACCAAAGCCGGCCCTAAGGCTTGCAAGGAGTTGGTCCCACACATCTTTATAATTTTGACCTAATTTGCTCAATTGCTCATATTTGGTCCAAATTCTTTCCAACCAACTTGGAATTTGCTCAATCGACCATCAGCTGGTCCCACACCACTAAGGGCCGGTTCTATGCCCTCTTTGTCGGTCCCTCACTTCTCCATAATTAGGTTTCATCACCTAATGCTCAACGGAGCACTATTCTAATAAGTGATTAAACCAGCATTTAATCATCCTTTCACCAACCAGTCAACAAAGGACTTTGGTGCACGCTCACTCGAGCACTTGGGCACCACATGGTCGTCCATCATCCCATGTGGTCGGTCCCTCCCTCACTCATGACCTATTTTCAGCAATTCATCAATTGATCAAAAATTAGGGTTTCGAACAAACGCTCCACAAATCATAATTTTGAGCAAGTTCAAACACTAATAATTTTATGTTAATCTAGTAATCGACATCCAGATTAATTATATAATATTTGGTGGACTACCAATATTTTAATTAATATTTTATTGGGTCACGTTACCAATA
>JAJJMB010009426.1:59769-103102 GCA_023531105.1 Papaver atlanticum | reverse complement strand
TTGCTCGAATATTGATCTAACTCAATATTCAACAATTCATCGAATTTGCAATATTTGCTCAAACGAGCAATATCAACATCATTCAAGAACTATACGTCTGACATGTTCAATCCATGAATCACTGAGCATTCGTTGCTCAATTCAACAAAACTTAGACTCACTGTCTGATCAAGTCAACGACTGACTAATCAAATACACGTCTGCTTTGCAGACTCCACGTTCGTGAGACATCAATCACGTCACATGGGGGGATATTACTTAGGGTTTTTGTCTGGCGGCCTATGGCACGTGTGTTCATCCATGATGAGAAATGTGAGTAAGTCGTGCAAACGGTTGAAGGAGTTAGCAAAGTAGTGGGTGGACTGTTAACCAAGTCTCCACACGACCTGGAACTGGTTTCACCACGATTTCCCACTTTCCCACTCTTTCACTCAAGAAACCGTCACACTTACTGGGATCGATGTGTTCACTATTCTGACAATATAAATAAGTCGCTGAATCCATGATTGAAAAAGACACAAAAAATCCACGAGATATTGAACAGACAATCCATCGTCTAACCAAGAATCATCGTGTGAGCAACACTCTCTCAATCATTCGAACTTATTCATCATTTGAAGAAACCTACAACACATCCACAATCCTTGATCATCATTGATCCCACAATTCTCAGCTTCCCTCCTACAGATCAACCCATCTCCCTCTTTGTGACCGAATTGACTCTGGAACGACCATTGACTTGGTTTAGGCCGGAGTCCTACAGATTGATCTCTTGAACTCAAAGCACTCCCGTGCAGTGCATCTGTGTGAGGTTAGGCAGTTTGCTCGGTTGAGGAGTCTCGTCCGATCGGTCGTCTCTTCACTTTCCTAAAAAACCAGCAAATCGTTTTTCCCCATCTACAAAAACCATCTTCATCTTCTCCCCCACAAAAACCATCTAAATTTCAGGCCTTTTGTCAAATATTTCTTGTGCATCTTGCAAACTGACAATGGATAATGCTCTGTCAGTATTTTACTTCTTCCTTGATAATTCTCCTTCCCTGCAATATCGAAATGGGTAAGAACCATCAATTCTTATTCATCCATGACACTAAAGATGATCTCAATCAACACCAAACATCAATAGCAGCAGCTAACTTCCTCCCTGACTTCTCGACTGCAATACGACCCAGAAATTTAACAATTTCATATTCAATGTCCATGAATCTCTTAGCTTGAAAACCTTGTCCTATCAGCAAGCGAAAACCACCTAAAACATCCCATTATTCATCACCGTGAATCAACAGTAATCTATTTCTTCTCTATCTTTCCGGACAGAACTTCACCAAATCTTCTCATAGATTGTTGTAAACTCGAACCCAACGAGAACCCAATCTCCCTGTTTCCCTGAACTTCTAAAATACTCTTTAAACCAAAGAAAAACGTCTCTCGTACCCATGGCTAGCCGGTGGCAAGGGTTAGTGCAGAACTGGTGGAACAACAAAACAAATCACCAACTTCCAGAATATTAACATAATGGAAGAAATTCGTTACATGAGCAACACCACTGTTTCACATGCACGATTATATCCCAATTTTTTCAGTCAAACCACAAAGCCCCGTAATAACAAGGACCATCTTCTGTGAATCATTACCATTGTTGTTTAGGTTTTACTATGATTTCAGATATGGGTTTTTTTGATAATCGTGTTTCGATGCTGAATCTTGAATTCAAAACTAGTGAAGAATTTTTGTAGTAATGAAGAAAACAAAGAGGTCAATCACCAAATTGAATCTGTAAAACTTGAATAATGTATAGATCCAACAAAATCCTAAGCTTAACTGAACAAATCGAGCAGAAATTACTTAAATCCCTTATTCTATTCGGCAACCGTGACTACCGTATCTCTAATTTAGTATGGCTCCGGCGAAGACTCTGTGAATAATTAAAAACAAAAACTTTCTTTAGGACCGTCGGATCAAGGGGTATTTTTGGGTCTTAAAAATAATAATTTCATTCTAAAAGAAAATCTTTAATTTGTTAAGTCAACGGTTTAACTTGACAATCCTTAATAAACCTAGGTACCAACCGTTAATATTTCAAATGTTGGGTACCAAAGCTAGGTGTTGAACATTTGCTGGGAACCAACCGTTAAATAAAAACCTAATGTTCTTTTTCTCGTTAAAAACTAGGAAGAACAAAAAAAAAACTGGTGTGGTACAGTAAAGGAACAATGGAATTTCATCAATTCAACATCAACAATTGGTTTGATCAATTTCTGAAATTAAGTACATTTTTGTTTGGCAGTGTTAGAGCACTGCTCGGTCGAACTCGCAAGCTATCTCAAGCTTGTTTGTCAATGTTAGTGATCAAAACTATAAGTCTTGATTTTTAGTGTACATAAAGTAATGTTTCGGACTAGGATAAATTGTGTGGTTGAGCATTAGACTTCACGGCGGTCATTAATTGAAGACGAAGAACTACTAAGGAGAGCTTGTGGAACTTCATCAACAAAAGGTATGTGGAGACTAAAACTAATCTATCTCCTATATTGAGACAAGAGTCGTAATACTATAGTTTTCGATTATGCACATTTGAGATTTCGAGTTGAGTTTAACTCGCTTACATATTTCTCGAAATATGTGTTGGTAAGCTTTCGCTTCAACCAAGTTCATCTTATATTCTTGATGAAAGTCAAAAGATGATCATGTGAAAATCGCCGAGTAACATCTTACATGGTTTGTGTGATACAATCATCTAGTGTAGACTTGGAATGTTTCGTTATGATTATTTCAATAACTTGAAAATTTCTTTGATGCTAATAGTGTGTGAAAACGGCTATTGTCATCCTCTACGAAAGTTTCAATGATTGAAATAAGAGTTTAGAACACTTAACCAACATTGGATTATAAACATGTTGTGCACTCTTGCATATGTGTGATCCATGTCCGGGAACCATAGTATGCATACCTGTATGCGTACCTGTTGGTTTGAGAAGTCCGGGAACCTAAGTGCGCATACCCGTACGCATACTGGCGTAGGTTTGTGACAAATTTCTGCTGGGTTTGGAGGTATGCGTACCCGTTCACATACTGGTGAAAACCAAACTTGGTCCGGCTATTTCAAGTATGCGTACCCGTTTGCATACTTGAATGGTTAAAGTTATAAAATCGGTTGTGACATGAACAAATACATTTATATAATAAGGAATGCATTCTTTGCAAACCGTGGCTATAATGTTCATGAATTGATTCGAGTGAATCAAACCGATTTTGCTTCAATTGTGTTCTTGTATACTTCTATGAGAATATAGCAATTGAACAACTTTTTAACTAGTTTCATTTTAGTCATTTGAACTAGTTATGGTTAAGATGAATAAGGTTGATATGACAGTGTTCATATAGCTAACCTCGGTTAACTACTGTTGAGCCAACATGGTGTACACGTTTAGGTACGGTTTCATAAACCTAAATGAGGGTACATTTCATTTGTGTATAACAAGCTAAGTTCGATCTAATGGTTGAAAGATATTAACTTGGGCTTAATCAGGTTTTCATCTAACGGTGAGTATTGAATGCTTTGTTACCAAGGGAACTAAGATTGCAAACCCTGATTTGAAAACTATATAAAGGAGAACTCTAACAACTGGAAAACCTAATCCCCACACCTCCTGTGTGATACTAGTTGCGACTAGAGTTGATTCTCCTTTAACCTTAGGTTTTTCACGAAACCCTGTAGGTTAACGACTTAAAGACTTCATTGGGATTGTGAAGCCAGAACCAACTATTTTCTTTGTAGTTGCGTGTTCTGATCTTACTTTTACTATCGTGATTGAGTATTATCTTTGCTAAGATTTGCTTGAGATTTATCTCCGATAGGTAAGATTAAAAGCAGTCACAAACATCTTCGTCTCATCATTTGTGATTCCACAATGTCTTATTTCGCTACCATACGATTAAGATTATTGTGAGGTGATTGATATTACTTGGCTGTTCTTCGGCAATATAAGTATGGTTTATCAATTGGTTCCTGTGCACCTTGATTTATCAAAAGACGGAACAAAACTCGTAGGTATTTCTGTGGGAGACAGATTTATCTATTCCAATAGCCTTTTTTGTGTGAGACAGATTTGTTTATCAAGTCTTCGACTTTGGGTCGTAGCAACTCTTGGTTGTGGGTGAGATCAGCTAAGGGAATCAAGTGCGTAGAATCCTGTTGGGGTTCAGAGACATAAGGAGCGCAACTGTACCTTGATCAGTGTGAGATTGATTAGGGCTCAACTACATTCCAGTCCGAAGTTAATTGGTAGTAGGCTAGTGTCTGTAGCGGTTTAATACAGTGTGGTGTTCAAAGCTGGACTAGGTCCCGAGGTTTTTCTGCATTTGCGGTTTCCTCGTTAACAAAACTTATGGTGTCTGTGTTATTTCTTTTTCGCATTATATTTTGTTATATAATTGAAATATCACAGGTTGTGCGTTGAATCGATCAATTGGTAAATCCAACCTTTGGTTGTTGATTGAAATTGATTGATCCTTGAACATTGGTCTTTGGTACCGTTCAAGTTATTCCTCTTATATTCAATCGGGCTCGCAAATTCCTATTTGCTGATTGCGGATTGAATTAAGAGATAGAGATATAAAACTCTTTGATATACTTTTCTCTAGATTGAGTCTGACTGTCTAGTTTAATCTCTTGAAAGTATATTGGAGTTTGTCTATTCAGATTGCCAAACGAAATATTGGGTGTAGTTGTTAGACCCCGCTTTTTCAATTGGTATCAGAGCAGGCAAACACATTTAAGACCTTATAAGTCTGTGTTTGTAGCGATCTGAGTATGGACGATAATATCTCTGATAACGCATCACCAGTTCAGAAGCATTCTAACTTGGTCCAGAGCCTTGTTTTCCCTGAGAAATCTCTCTCGTCTTCTTTATCATCCAAAACTGTGTATAACTGGGAAGCATGCCTAGAAGAACAGTTGGATGAACTCTCTGATGATAGTGATTCAGAAGAGAGACAAGATGTTTATGAGGAAGTCTCACAGTACACTAAGCTTTTTGATCATCTCCTAAAGAAAGAAAAGTCAACATGTTGCTTGGCTGAATTTCTGACTCCACTCTGTCTTGAAAACATTAAAATGAGAAAACTCTTTAAGGGATATGACTATGGTTATAGTCTGCTACAATCTATTCTTAAAGATCGTGAGGAAGATTTGCATTCAAAGAATTCTGAATGTGATGAACTTCGTCAAAATCTCTTTGTGTTGAAAGAAAGACTTGCAAAAACTGAAGCAAGGTATGACTCTCAACAAAAGTGTTTAAATGATAGAAAAAAAGTTTTTCTCACTCGTGAGAAACAATTGGAGACTGATTTTAGTGCTGCTCTTGAGAAGGTTAAAACTTTGGAGAGAATTTGAAAAGGTTCAATTCCATCTCTACAAAACTATCTTCTATGTTAGGAGCATGTAAAGAACATCGTGATACACGTGGTATGGGCTCTAAGGGTATAGACGCTCCTAGCACTGGTAAGATCAATTTTGTTCCTTCTAATAACCTTCCTCCTGAAAATTTCACTGACAGCAAAAGTGAAAAACTCTCTCCAGCAACAGATGTCTCTAGAAACCAAGAATACCATGCCTCTAGGACTACTCAGTTGAGAATGGTTAAAAACATTCATGTCAATTGCTACTATTGCGAAAAGAAAGGTCACATTGAGAGAAGATGTCATCTTCGATTACGGAATAAAAAACTTCATAACGTTCTTGTCTGGATGTCTAAAGAAGTAATCAAACCGTCTTCTCAATGTACAGTTAGAAATCCATCTCTCAATTAAGAAAAGTGTTGTGATGGGCTTTTTACTGATTACAAATATAACACGTCTCCTTCTTACAATTGTAAAAAGAACAATGTTATATGGATGACTGATAACTCTAAAAGGTCTGTAAAGAGAAAAAGGTTTCGAAGGAAGAAGAAAACTTCAAACTCCTCTCTTATCTTCAAAGATGATCTTGCTCATAAAATAAGTGTTCCTGACTTTATTCACATCAATAATCGCGTTTCGGAACTCAAGACCAGTATTAACGGTCTCAAGCGCAAGATCAAGAAGGCGAGAAAAGTAGCTGGTTCAGGTAACTTATGTCCTTCTCTTGTTCATTCCTTTGAAGAATCTCTTAAGGCTTCTGTTTTATATCAAGGGAGTGAAAAAGAAAATATCAATACAACTGATGAGCTTCATGCTCATCATATTGCAACCTGACCATTTTTCTGTATGTGTATCCTATGTAAGACCATAAGATGATACACATAACTTTTAAGAAGATGTTTATTTCTTGACAAATTGTCTCTGTTGTATGTTTTGTGTTGATTTTGATCCTCCCTTCTGAGCCTTTCTCCGGACAGTTGTTGAGCCTTGTCTGTCTGATGACTTAATTAAATCTTTAGTTTGTTCTTCCTCAATGACAATTGATTTTCAACTTTGTTTTGCTCTATTCATGAGCCAAAATTTCCTGTCATATGTTCAGAACTTGTTTTCAAAACATGTTTCTATACGGTTGCTCCTCTGGGCTTCTGGTTTTTGATTTTTGGGTCATAACCATGAATTTTGTACACCCGACCCATTACCAAACAGTTACTTGTAACCCTAGAGTTTCCTTGTGGAAATCTCTTATATATATATCAAGGATCTCTTTTGATATGTATACTAGCTCAGTAACGTCAAGACCTCTCTTTTTGGTGAGCACAATGGAAGGATGCAATAAGGAAGACAAGTTTGATGATGCCAAAGTTTTTGAACTTCACAAAGAACCTATCTCCATAGTTTGCTTTCAAGCAATTGATCATGAAAAAGATCTTCCAGTGCAAATGTCTCTTCAATTGGTTGGAAATCTTCTTCAAGATTTTGAGATCGTTTGTGAACAACTTGAAATTGCATCATAGAACCTTGAGTTTCAGAAAAATGAGCTAAAGAAAGCATCTGATGAACTCGCCCTTGTCCATTCCTTGATTGCTGATCGTGTCTAAGTTTTTGTTTAGTGTTATTGTTTAATGTCCATGAAACTTCTTATGAGAATTTATTCTTGTGTTTTTAAGAAGGATAACTAGGGTTTGGAATAGCCATTATTATGAGTACACATAGCTATTTCATCATCTTTCAATGTTTTTAGATTTATTTGTTTAAATTCTAAGTTATTTGGAAGATGATTTTTACAGTATTAATCTTTATGGTTTTATATATTGCAAATTGTTATGGGATATGTTGTTCACGTCCGTGAACCTTGACTGTCCCATATTTGTTCAAAAGGTAACTCTATTATATGTCGATATGAAAGTATTGATAAAAGATAGAATGAACTTTTGACTACAAAAGTTAAGCCTTTTATGTCATTATGCAAATATTGATGGAAGAAGGGATGAACTTTTGTTTTCAAAGATTAAGTCTATTATATGTCATTGTGCAAATAGTGATGAAAAAAATAGAATGAATCTTTGATTATTCCGCAGTATTGGTCTTTCCATGATTCGCATCTTTGTGTATGTACCGTGTTGCTCCGTAAGTTCTCTTATGTTGAGCATGGCCAATTGAATTGATCATTTTCCTTGTGGTTAATTCAATTGAGATTTTTGGATACAAATTCATGTTTCATGTGATTTTTTAGTGTCAAAAGAAATCCTTCTTTTCTTGTAAAAGTAAGGTCGCTCTTGTTGTTCTTTCGGGAATGACATTTTATGGGGGAGAGTTCTTAATTGAACTTGTGCTTAGTTGCCAAATCTTTGTGGGGAGTGCGGTTGTGGAATATTATAGGGGTTATCTTGTATCTTTATAAAATCCTTGATGAATGCATTTAGTTTCGGCTATTTGATGGCATCTAAACAAGTTGGTATGTTGTTCTCTTTTGGTCATGAAGTATCTCTTTGAAAATGTCATGAGGATCCCACTAGTTTTCGTACCTTTGCTAATTTTTATTGACAAAAGGGGGAGAATTAATGTGTAGTTCACACTACAAATACATATGGTTTATGGATCATTATGTAAGGGGGAGCGGTTTACATATTGAGATGAAGTATTGACTAAGGGGGAGTGATACATATCACCATAGTATTGTTGTCAAAGTTGTGATGCAATTGGACTTTGATGCTGTATAATGATACTATGACACTATATAACAATGATTGAGAGCAATTGTTTTCTCATTGTTATAGCTACGGATCTTCAACAACGATGATGCTGAGTTGAACACATTTAGAATCATTGGAGTACTTGGAAGTGACGATGATTTCAAGTAATGTTGAAGAACCAAGGAGATCAGGCATTTGGATGAGAAGCTACAAAGTTTATTTATTTTGTAATCCATATGTATTGATAGTTTTGTCACTAAAATTGACAAAGGGGGAGATTGTTAGAGCACTGCTCAGTCGAACTCGCAAGTGTTGCTATCTCAAGCTTGTTTGTCAATGTTAGTGATCAAAACTATAAGTCTTGATTTCTAGTCTACTTAAAGTAATGTCTCGGACTAGGATAGATTGTGTAGTTGAGCATTGGACTTCACGACGGTCATTAATTGAAGACGAAGAACTACTAAGGATAGCTTGTGGAACTTCATCAACAAAAGGTATGTGGAGACTAAAACTCATCTATCACTTGGAAAGTCTATTTCTACTCTATCTCCTATATTGAGACAAAAGTCGTATTACAATAGTTTTCGATTATGCACATTTGAGATTTCGAGCTGAGTTTAACTCGCTTACATATTTCTCGAAATATGTGTTGGTAAGCTTTCGCTACAAACACAGACTTATGAGGTCTTTTAAAGGTGTTTGCCTGCTCTGATACCAATTGAAAAAGCGGGTGTCTAACAACCTCACCCAATATTTTGCTTAGCAATCTGTATGGACTAACTCCAATATACTTTTAAGAGAATCAACTAGACATTCAGACTCAATCTTAATAAAAAGTATATTAAAGAGTTATATCTCGATTTCTCGATTCAATCCTAACTCAAACAAATAGAAATATGCGAGTCTGATTGAATACAAGAGAAATAACTTGAACGGTACCAAAGACCAATGTTCAAGGATCAATCAATTTGAATCAACAACCAAAGGTTGGATTTACCAATTGATCGATACAACGCATAACCTATGATATTTTAATTATATAACAAAATATAATGCGGAAAAGAAATAACACAGACACCAGAAGATTTGTTAACGAGGAAACCGCAAATGCAGAAAAACCCGGGACCTAGTCCAGATTGAACACACACTGTATTAAGCCGCAACAGACACTAGCCTACTACAAACTAACTTCGGTCTGGACTGTAGTTGAACCCCAATCAATCTCACACTGATCCAAGGTACAGTTGCGTTCCTTACGTCTCTGATCCCAACAGGATACTACGCACTTGATTACCTTAGTTGATCTCACTAAGAGTTGCTACGACCCAAAGTCGAAGACTTTAATAAACAAATCTGTAACACACAGAAAAGTCTACAGGAATAGATAAATCTGTCTCCCATAGAAATACCTACGAGTTTTGTTCCGTCTTTTGATAAATCAAGGTGAACAGGAACCAATTGATATACCGGACTTATATTCCCGAAGAACAGCCTAGAAATATCAATCACCTTACAATAATCTTAATCGACTAGCGAAACAAGATATTGTGGAATCACAAACGATGAGACGAAGGTGTTTGTGACTACTTTTCTATCTTGCCTATCGGAGAAATTAATCTTAAGCCAATCTTACGATTGTACTCAAATACGATAGAAACAGCAAGATCAGATCACGCACCTACTGATAAAATAGTTGGGTCTGGCTTCACAATCCCAATGAAGTCTTTAAGTCGTTAACCTACAGGGTCTCGATAGAAACCTAAGGTTAAAGGAGAATCGACTCTAGCTTATACAACTAGTATCACACAGGAGGTGTGGGGATTAGGTTTCCCAATTGCTAGAGTTGTCCTTTATATAGTCTCCAAATCAGGGTTTGCAATCTAAGTTACCTTGGTAACAAAGCATTGAGTATTCACCATTAGATGAAAACCTGATTAGATTCAAGCTAATATCTTTCAACCGTTAGATCGAACTTAGCTTGTTATACACAAATGAAATGTAACTTCATTTAGGTTTGAGTAACCGTACCTAAACGTGTACACCTAGTTGGTTCAACAATAGTTAACCAATGGTTAGCCATAGTAGCACTTTCATATCAACCTTATTCATCTTCACCATAACTAGTTCAAATGACTCAAAAGAACTAGTTAGAGAGTTGTTCAATTGCTTAGATCTCATAGAAGTATATAGGACACAATCGAAGCAAAAATGATTTTGATTCACTCGAATCGATTCATGAACATTATATCCCCGGTTTGCAAAGATTGCATTCCTTAATTTATAAATGTCTTAGTTCATGAATAAACCGTTTTTAGAAAATAACCCACTTAAGTACGCATACCGGTACGCATACTTAAGTACCCGGATTGAGCTTGTTTTTAGTTTACAAACTCCAATAGAAATTCATGAAATGTGAACTTCCGGCAGTACGCGGACTTAGCTTCGGACATCCTAAACCAGTAAAGTACGCATACTTTTGTTCAAGGATTTTGGACTTACACAAGTATGAGTTCACATACAATGTTTATATCCATTCAAGGTTATATATTCTAAACTCTCATTTCAATCATTGAAACATTCTTAGAGGATGTTATATAGTTGTTATTCACACACTATTTTTCATCAAAGCGATTTTCAAGAGATTGAAACAATCAACATGACTTTCATCACGAGTAAAGATGAACTTGGCCAAAGCGAAAGCTTACCAACACATATTTCGAGAAATAGATAAGCGAGATAAACACAACTCGAAATAGCAAATGTGTATAATCGAAGTCTAGATTGCAATACGACTTTTGTCTCAAGATATGAGATAGAATAGATAGACTTTTGAGTGATGGATAAGTTCAAGTCTTCACATACCTTTTTGTCGATGAAGATCCATTAGTTCCTTGAGTAGTTCTTCGTCTTTGCATGATGAACGCCGTGGAGTCTAGAGCTCAACTACACTTACTATCCTAGTCCGAGACTTAGCTATAAGTAGACTAGAAATCAAGACTTATAGTTTTTGCAACTAAACTTGACAACAAGCTTGAGATAGCAACGCTTGCGAGTTTGACCGAGCAGTGCTCTAACACATCTTATATTCTTGACGAAAGTCAAAATATGATCTTGTGAAAATCGCCGAGTAACATCTTACATGGTTTGTGTGATACAATCATCTGGTGTAGACTTGGAATGTTTCGTTATGATTATTTCAATAACTTTAAAATTTCTTTGATGCTAATAGTGTGTGAAAACGGCTATTGTCATCCTCTAAGAAAGTTTCAATGATTGAAATAAGAGTCTAGAACACTTAACCAACATTGGATTATATACATGTTGCGCACTCTTGCATATGTGTGATCCATGTCCGGGAACCATAGTATGCATACATGTATGCGTACCTGTTGGTTTGAGAAGTCCGGGAACCTAAGTGCGCGTACCCATACGCATACTGGCGTAGGTTTGTGATCGGAAATTTTTGTTGGGTTTGGAGGTATGCGTACCCATTCGCATACTGGCGAAAATCAAACTTGGTCCGGCTACTTCAAGTATGCGTACCCATTTGCATACTTGAATGGTTAAAGTTCTAAAATCGGTTGTGACATGAACAAATACATTTATATAATAAGGAATGCATTCTTTGCAAACCGTGGCTATAATGTTCAAGAATTGATTTGAGTGAATCAAACCGATTTTGCTTCAATTGTGTTCTTGTATACTTCTATGAGAATATAGCAATTGAACAACTTTTTAACTAGTTTCATTTGAGTCATTTGAACTAGTTATGGTTAAGATGAATAAGGTTGATATGACAGTGTTCATATAGCTAACCTCGGTTAACTACTGTTGAGCCAACATGGTGTACACGTTTAGGTACGGTTTCATAAACCTAAATGAGGGTACATTTCATTTGTGTATAACAAGCTAAGTTCGATCTAATGGTTGAAAGATATTAACTTGGGCTTAATCAGGTTTTCATCTAACGGTGAATATTGAATGCTTTGTTACCAAGGGAACTAAGATTGCAAACCCTGATTTGAAAACTATATAAAGGAGAACTCTAACAACTGGAAAACCTAATCCCCACACCGCCTGTGTGATACTAGTTGCGACTAGATTCGATTCTCCTTTAACCTTAGGTTTTTCACGAAACCTTGTAGGTTAACGACTTAAAGACTTCATTGGGATTGTGAAGCAAGACCCAAATATTTTCTCTATAGTTACGTGTTCTGATCTTACTTTTACTATCGTGATTGAGTATTATCTTTGCTAAGATTTGCTTGAGATTTATCTCCGATAGGTAAGATTAAAAGCCGTCACAAACATCTTCGTCTCATCGTTTGTGATTCCACAATATCTTATTTTGCTACCATACGATTAAGATTATTGTGAGGTGATTGATAATACTTGGCTGTTATTCGGCAATATAAGTCTGGTTTATCAATTGGTTCCTGTGCACCTTGATTTATAAAAAGACGGAACAAAACTCGTAGGTATTTCTGTGGGAGACAGATTTATCTATTCCAATAGCCTTTTTTGTGTGAGACAGATTTGTTTATCAAGTCTTCGACTTTGGGTCGTAGAAACTCTTGGTTGTGGGTGAGATCAGCTAAGGGAATCAAGTGCATAGAATCCTGTTGGGGTTCAGAGACATAAGGAGCGCAACTGTACCTTGATCAGTGTGAGATTGATTAGGGCTCAACTACATTCCAGTCCGAAGTTAATTGGTAGTAGGCTAGTGTCTGTAGCGGCTTAATACGGTGTGGTGTTCAAAGCTGGACTAGGTCCCGAGGTTTTTCTGCATTTGCGGTTTCCTCGTTAACAAAACTTATGGTGTCTGTGTTATTTCTTTTTCGCATTATATTTTGTTATATAATTGAAATATCACAGGTTGTGCGTTGAATCGATCAATTTGTAAATCCAACCTTTGGTTGTTGATTGAAAATTATTTATCCTTGAACATTGGTCTTTGGTACCGTTTAAGTTATTCCTCTTATATTCAATCGGGCTCGCAAATTCCTATTTGCTGATTGCGGATTGAATTGAGAGATAGAGATATAAAACTCTTTGATATACTTTTCTCTAGATTGAGTCTGACTGTCTAGTTGATTCTCTTGAAAGTATATTGGAGTTTTTCTATTCAGATTGCCAAACGAAATATTTGGTGTGGTTGTTAGGCCCCCGCTTTTTTCAGGCAGTGACTAAATACAACCCGTACATAAGTTAAATACAACCCCCTTCTTTAGTTTCTATATATTGTGGACCCAGTTACCGTGGGTGATTAAAACCCATCTTCATCATCTTCCTCGACAGATTTTTAATTTTAATTTCATTGTGTTTGTTTTTTCCCTAATTATTATCCAACTATCTATCCTGCTAATTCCAAACATTTGTTATTTTGATTCAATAACAACTATTGTCTATCTGTCTATGTTAAATCTCAACAAGTTGAACTAAACATATGATTACACAAGGTTTTTAACTGACCTACATGAACAAAATGCTCTCCATTTGGAAATATAACATCGTAAATCTCAGTGTTGAAGATCCAATTATTCGATGGAAGAAAAATTAGTTTACTTATTTTTGTGTAAGGATCAATAACTAACGACTTCTTTTTTTCTTTTGGTTTTTATTTGCACATTAGCTTCTTATTGGTCATGCTCTTGGTTATTTTCTCCGTCATTACTTTTTCTTTATACTTATTTTTCTTAATGATTGTTTTAGTGTTATTGAGTTTATTGATCTTGTATGATCATTAAAACGGATTTAAAAAAAATATATAAAAAATAAGTTTAAAATAAGATGATGATGGTGGATTTTGGTTACCTAAATCAATTAGGTTTACCGTGTCCAGGTTTAAAAAAATAATATTATATTTAACTAAATTTGAAGTTGTATTTAGTCATTATCTTTTGTTCATCGTTTGTCACTACGGGATTTTTCAAATCCACCAATTCACCCGCATCTTGTCCACCCTTCCGGCAACCCGCGGATGTCAAATGCGTCAGCTGATGGACTGGACACGGGTATAAATGAAAAAAATCCTCCATTTGGATGGATCAGGGCCCACCCATCCACTTCTCAAAACTAGCCAAATCCGTTTAATCTCTCTCCCCAAGTCATCTCTTGATTCCGCAACTCATTCACACCATTGTTTTAACCCCATCCACCCTAGTTTCACTGCAACACCCCCTTTTCTCTTTGTTCCTATTTCGATTGGATCCTCATCATTGATGCTTCTTTCAAGAATGATGGCAACTCAATGGATTTGTTGTGCACATTTACGTCATAGACGAGAATATTTTTGTCGACTTCGAGGAAGGGTCAGATTGGGCACTCTCTGCTCTTCATGCGGAGGCTCAAGCCCTCCATTGAGAGTTCTTATGGTTACATGCAAAGTATTAAAGCCGTGAGTCGTGAAGTGACTCATTACCTCTTTTTAGGAATAAAATTGTATATTAAATTGTGAACTGTAGATTGACGGTGGAGTTTAAAAATCTTAACTATTAGAGGAGTAATATTTCATTATGTATTTGTAATATTATAAATAGACAATAATGTACTATAATATGAAAAATAGGATCTGTGGAGCAAAGGAGATGCCTAGTGCATGTACTTAAGATTTCAGGGTCAGATCCCTTGCTTTCGTATCTTTTTAAAATTAATTACCTTCCAAGACTAGATATTGACTGAGTGTTCAATCAATGCTTCCCATGCCTATTGTATTTACATATCTCGGTCTTCAAATGTTGTTGTTGACATTATTCCTAAAGAAACTCGTCTACGATTATTAACATATTTATCTGCATGTTCTCTCCACCAAGCTTATTACTCGATATCCTAAAAAATCAAAGCAAACTTGAACTAATTGCCTTTTACCATGTATTTTATCACAAAATTTCTAAACAAACAAACAAAAACACTCTTCCAAAACCGCCTAGTTACACAAATTTGTTTTTGGTAGGTCTCACGTTATTCTGGTGGGATGCACCATTCCCCCAAAAAGATTTACCACTCTCATTTTGGGTCTAAGTGGTTTGAAAGAGTTTGTCTTCCAAGGTTTGTTTAAAATTACCTTCTTATTTTTTCTTTTTCTTTTTAATATATAAGTTTAACTTAACAATAAAGCACCGCAAAAAAATACACAGAGCATTATTTCATCTTGAATATCCCTATCATTGAGTTGTGAGATATCATAAGATTAGTATAAAATAAGCGAGCTCTCCTTAATAAAAAAAAATATGAAAGAAAATTAACATTAAAAATCTGGGTTTTTGTGAAATCTGTTTTAAATTCAGGTGATTTCGTTCTGATTTCTATTTTTCCCTTCTCGATTTGGTTTAAATGATTGGCGTTGATTGAGAAACGACTTGAAGGCTTACGATATAGAAATAAAAGCAAGTCAAGTCATGTATTACTAACCTCAAGTGGAAGGATGATGTCAATACGTCTCCGGATTCTTCAGGTCTTCAAAGTAATACTTGTATGTCTCAACATTTATAGACTTCCTAGTCTAACCTAACAAATTTGACTCTAGTAATCTAATCAAGCGACTTATGAGTTTTGATACTAAAATATGACAACCAACCTTGACATAACGATGCTTGGCGGGTTCAATAGAGCGTTGCTCTAACAAAACCCAACTGTAAAACAATTATGGTGGTTTTTTGGGAAAACCTAGCCGTAAATGGTTCTGAAACCTTATTTTTTTCTACTGATTTCTATCAATCTAACCATTTCAAACGTAATTGGTTTGTTGATTACCATCACTTCTATCAATTTGCTTCTTCTGCATCTTAAATAGAGATTTTAATTGACGATTATAAGTTTTTCGAATCTTCGATTGATCGAAGACGACAAATGATTTCAATTAAATAAAGAGAGGGAAGAATTTACGATTGATGAAGGAAAGGAAGTTTAGAAGAAGAAAACGAGTAGATTTTTGAATTAGAAATAGGTCTTTATTTTAGTTTTTAGGTTTTTATTTTAGATGCAGGGTAACTTAGACATTTGCTATTACATCATGACATCTTGTAACCAACTTTGTAGTCACTAGTAATCCATGTGAAGCCCCTATATTGGAATGTGAATCCCTTGTATTAGGTTTGATAAGAAATTGTCACCAACTCATGCTGACATTCCTTGACAAGTTGGAAATATTTCAAGAAGTATCAAAAGTCACTCCTCTACTTTATTTGGCAAGCACCACAGCCAACTTTCGTGTTACTGATTTTTCTATAAATTTAATGGTTCGTAGTTTTCCTTTTAGAAATTTGGTGGTTTGTAGTTTCGTACGAAAAGCTGAACCTACTTTCAAAAAAAAAAAAAAAATACTACAAACAAAAACTGTATATCAATATAAGGATTGCAGTTGATCCCGAAGTCAGACAAGTCCAATTTACAATCACTCCAACTGATTTGATCCCTCATCTTCTCAAAGGATACGCCGATTTTACATTGAGATTGACTTCGGCAATGCCAGTGTTGTGGCGTTCAACACTATTACATGAGGACTTGTTTGTGTTGTACATTAATTCAAGATTTAAGATGATTGTTGGTCATTAATACAACAATGGTCAGCATTTCAATGGGGATGATGGGATTGTCTTTCTTCATATATTTCCAGTTGTGACCTAAAACCCTTACACCACCACCACCCTAAAAACACACACTATTGCACCATCATGATCTAAGTTATAACATATTTAATCTTGCAGAGAGAGAATAAAAGGGCAAAAAAACAAACAAAAAAAACAGGAATTTGTTGTAGAAAAGAATTTGGATCATATTCATTGTACATGGTACGCATATTTAGTGTATTCTATTAACTTCATCATCAAACTATAACGTCTTCAAAGAGATAAATATCATATCAATATAGCGCCAGCTCTAACAAATACTAACACAAATAAAGAAAAGTAACTGATGTCATAGGTTTGCTGAAATAATATTGTACACAACCTAAATCATCTCGTTGTAAGGCACGAGCCACAACCTTCTAACTTTTGGCTAAATCTTTTGCTCGACATTGCAAATATGTTGCCAAATCTTTTACTCGACATTCAAAATATGTTATTTGGAGAAGCAACATATTCATGCATATAGACGCCACTTGGCAGGAAGGCTATAAAAACAAGTCCGTTGCACTGGGTAGCAGCAGCACTCAAGCCTTTTATCATTACAGTTTGGTCAATTTGAAGCAAACTGTTCTTTTAAGTTTGATAATCCATCTTCCTTTCAACCAAAGCGTTTATATCTGCTTACTTTGATCAAATCTTATTTCTTTCACTAAAGTAAGTTTCCACTAGGTTGGACTAGTCGGTAAGAATCCTCCCTTTCTACGAAACATCTTTATAGAAAGTAAAGAACAACAATATTCAATGGAACAAAGAGATTTCAAAATGAAAGAAGTGTTTGTAACTTCATTTAGTTTTTGGATTATCTTTCTATGCTGTTCAACTCTAAACTAAATGCCTAGTGTGTAAACTATGAAACACCGTAAATAAAACTGACAATGAATCCTAAATCAAATTTCCACCAGGAAATAGTGTTAATTGTTGTTATAATCTAGGAAATTATAATCGCAATAAACAAACACAACAACAACAACAATGTAAAGGATAGCAGGGCCGTCTCTGACATTTAAATGACCCTGGGCCTGGGCGCCTATATGTTTTACTGCTTATAATACTAAAATAAAAAGAGTTTATACTAGATACATAGTTTGTATATTTATTGATAATAAAGCTAGTTACATGTATACGTAAAAATTGAAGTTATCAACTTGTTAAAATCTTAATTCCTGTAATTAAAAAAAAATATTCAAAAGTGATTGTATCCGAAGCACTAACATCGTTGTTTAAATTTTGGTCTACTGGATACTTGTTAGCAAACTTATCAATCAATTTTTGAAATTTTTTTATGTCTAAATTTTGTAATATTGACATAAAGCAATCGAAAGAAAATAGAAAACTTATAAAATAAAATAAGAAATATGTTAAAAACCTAACTTTCTCGACTAAGATGCCCTTGTATCGAATGTTAGGTTTCTATATACTAAGGGATTAAAACTATGTAATTACACACACACTCACCGGACTTCTCATGGTGTACTCTTATTTTTTTCGTCAAGATCTTTCCCAATAAGTTTTCCTTATCAAGGTAATCAACGTGGCAACATTTACGTGTCCAACACTATCTTAAGTATTTACAGGCTTATATAGGTTTTTATCAAGGTAATAAACCAGGCAACATTTTCGTGTCTTGTGTAGTTTTTTTGATTTTGAATTTTATTGATATATCGTAATGACTTAGACACAATGGCCAGCAGGGGGAGTTATAACCTAAGTTTATTGACTAAAATGTCCTTGCATCCAAGATTAAGGTTTCCATATACTTAGGTACTAAGTATTCTATCCCTATATATAAAAGCTTAAAACTATGTAATCACATACATGAATAAAATTCCTTTTTTTTTTTCATTTTTTTGTCTATTCTATTTACCGGTTTACTTTACAGAGTAAATTTATTTTGATATTCTGGGTTAGAGCCCAGCTTGCCAGACTTCACAGCCTGGCCTGAACGATAGGTAAATTGCATACAGGGTACTATTTCATTTAAGGGTTTTCTCTAAACGGTTTGTATTTTTTTTATCGATAATTTAGAATTTGGTGCTGGCGAGTTTCGAACTCAGGTAAGATAATGTTTCATTTCGCACGAAATAGTTGATAATGAATAATATTACTTCCTATAAATACACAACACGGGTTCTTAAGGTATGAATCAACAACTAATCTAATCATGAGTCTTTGCATTTTATCAAACTAAATTATTGGAAATTCTGGAATCTTCCGGTGAAACATTGCATTTAAAAAAAAAATCATTAACATAATCTTCTCCCATTGTTTTATTGTATTTTTTGAGTGTATTCATTTGATATTGTGGAATCTTCTTATGAATCTCTCTTGTTCCGGTAATTTTAATTAGCTTGTTCTCTCTTTTAAACTCATATTTGGTCTTTCAATCTAAACTCTATGCATAAATATTTGGTTTCAAATTAACATGTTTATGAAGTGGTAAACCTCCTCAATGCAACTTTTTCCATATAATCATTTGTGGGTATCCTGTTGTGGATTTTGTTCAAAATGAATGCTTCTGAATCAGCAACAGTGGTGTGGATAGCAGTTGTGCAAATCATCATCCTAGCTGTGATGATATTTACTAGTAGATCATAGTTATCTCTTATCTCTACATGCAATAATAGACCTATGATTGTTGATCATCATAACCAGAAAACCCAACCAAAGATCTTTCAGTTCAAAATAATTCAAAACTCTCAATTCCCTCCTAAAATCCTGCTGTGTAACGGCCGCAAAATCAGTAACTACCCAAAATTCCATCAAGATGGTTACTCCATATACCATTTGTTTCCTTTTTTAAACATACCTAAAAATACTAGGCGATTGATCCGGAATAATATAACCATAAGTGATATTTTTAGCAAAGACTTTAAGAGATTTTATTCTCGTATCAGCTCTGGTTACCAAAAGAAGCACGTTTTAGTTTTCAACAACCTTTCAAAGATTTCAAGCATTATTCGCGGCATTTTTTTCTTACTTTAAAGATCTTCTCGAGGAAATATATGCTCAAACCCTGTTTATAATTCCTATCAAAACCCAATATATATTTTTTGAACCAGTTGTCATCTTTCATATAACACAGAAAAATCCTAAAGTGGCTACTGGTCCAAACAATCGTGCAAACAAAATTAATCAACTGTCAAGGCAGTTGAGAAATGCATCACTGGAGATACCAACGGAAAGAAGGAGAGTTGTAGGCTCCTCTCAAACTATCAACGAAGCTGCAGATGATTAGTCTTATGTCATGATAGAAAAACTTATGCATAAAGATAAAATCAAACTGATTATTATCAAAGAAGACATCACTACGGAGAAGATACAAGAATAAGAAAATCCATGTTATGGGTCATAACCTAATGCCTATCTTTAAAAATTTAGGAGAAGCGAGATGAAGTCATCCAAAATGGACCTTGGATTATCGGTGAAGCTTTGTTTGCTATTAAGAAGTTTGTAGCTGGTACCAAAGCTACATATTGTGTTTTTACCCATTAGGAATTTAATATTCAGTTCAAGTAACTTAAACTTGAACATCTGAATGTAAGTGTTATTGATGAGGCAAATGGATTCACTGGAAGGAAAATCTCAACTGAGCCCCAAAAACTGCAGACTAAGACATGGAAATACGGTAAAAGCAAGGATAAAAATAGAGCTTAGAAAACCATTGCACCGAGGTGGATGGTGGAAAAAAATTTAGGGAGAAGAAGTTTGGATCCGTTATCATTGGAATTTACAACCTAATAAAATCTGTGACAAGCGTTTGGTCATAGATCACCAGGATAATACATGCTTGCAAATATCTCAATTACTTTATCTGGATAGTCTAACAACAATTGAATATGAAGTTATTTTACATGAAGAAGGAGATTTTTATGAAGGAAATGATGAAAGAGGATCAGTTAACTCTATATATGAAGAAATGGAAGAAGGAGAATCAATTGAAGCTCATAGGCAGTCTAAATGAATGAGAAACTCTGTTCTCAATCAAGAGTCATCCATGAACCCACATAATATCCATGTTAACCCACCAAACAGAATGAATAATGACATAAATACTAGTATGGATAACATCATATCTCAAGGAACGATTTATAACAACCCTTTGGCAACACAATCCGAAACCACAAATGATTATCATGGAGAAGCTGCATAGGTATATCACCAAACTTTATTATTGTTTTTCAGATTTCATCTCTTTTTTAAGTTATCACATATTGCATCTTATCATTTTAATAGTTTTCTACGTATCATTCATCCTCATAATAAATTAATTATTGTTACACTGCATCTAGATTTCTGAATCATGAAAATTATTGCATGGAACTACAATGGCTATGCTGCCAAAAACACCAGAAACTATCTAGCTGATCTAAACAAGATGCTCAACCCTGACATCATTTTTCTTCAGGAAACAAAAATATATTCTGACGAAATCTTAAATTATGTCAGACCTTTGAGTTTCCCAAATTCTTTCTTTGTGCCATCCATAGGAAGAGCTAGAGGAATCTGTCTTCTTTGGAAAGATAGATTTGATTTGGATATCATTTACAATGATAAAACTATGATTCACTACCTATTTTTTAGTGGCCATGCCAAACCAAAATGGTTGTTGTCTTGTGTTTATGGATCACCATATCCACAAGGAAAAAGACAACAGTGGAGCTTTATAAAAAACATATGTGAAACCTACAATATATCAACACCTTGGATACTTATTGGAGACCTAAACATTACTTTTCATAGTGAAGAAAGAATCAACACTTTTGGATCTACTTCTCAAGTCTCTGCTGTTGCTCAGACTTTTGATGACACAGGTCTGTCTGATCTAGGATTCCATGGAAACCCTTACACTTGGACAAGTAATAAACATGGAACTGGCAAAACAAAAACTAGACTAGATAGGGCTCTCATAAATTCTGAATGGTTGATTCACTTCCCTAGCTCTTGTCTTAAGCATCTACCTTTCCTAGGATCCGACCATTGTCCTATTTTCATTAAAATGTCTCCAAATAATGTCATAAATTCTAGGAACTGATTATTTTTTTTTAATGTTGGTTAAGGGACAAAACATGTAAGATACAAATTAATAATGCTTAGGCCAAACATTTCAATGAATATGCAGCTTATTCTTTGGAGCAAAAATTGTCAGAGACAAGAAGAACTTTATCATTCTGGAATAGAACCACTTTCGGTAATATTCAAGAACAACTGAGATCTCTAAAATAGCATCTATGCACACTACAACAAACTGATACTACTTCAGATAATACAACTAAGGTGAAGAAAATAGAGAAGGAAATAAGAATGGCATACTCGAGAAGAGGAGTTCTACAGACAAAAGGCTAGAGATACTCTTTTTCATGAAGCTGACCATAACACGAAGCACTTTCATTTACAAGCCAACAAACGAAGATCAAGAAACAGAATTGAATTGTTACAAAAACAAATGGTAGCTGGTGTAATGGAAGATCTAATCTGGAAACTCTTCTAAACAACCACTTTCAAGGAATCATGAGTACTTCTGAACCAGTTAATGATGAAATTAAGCTTCCTCAGTTCACTACCCAGGTGTATATCTGAAGAAGATAATGTTTCTCTTGCTAAGATACCAGATGAAGCTGAGATTGTTCAAGCTCTTAAATGCATGCAGCCAAGAAAAGATCCGGAGAAGGATGGTTTTCCTCCCGGCTTCTTTCAAATTCAACGGTCAGTTGTTAAGGAGGATGTTATAAAAATGATACAAAGTTTCTTTGCGTCGGGGAGGATGCTAAGAAAAATGAACAAGACAAATTTATGTTTGATACCAAAAAATAAAGTTGCCTAACACACCAGGAGATTACCGGCCAATAGCTTTGTGCAACTCAACCTACAAGCTCATCACAAAATCATGGCAACAAGACTGAAGCAACACTTGGGAAAAATCATATCTCCCATGCAAGCAGCATATGTTCCAGGCAGGCAAATTGGTGATAATATTACTCTTGCTCAAGAATTGATATATTGCATAAAAAGAAAGAAAACTAAGAAAGACTTCATGGCTCTAAAACTGGATATGAGTAAAGCTTTTGGTCGAGTGGAATCGTGTTTTCTGAATAATGTCATAGAAAAACTTGGTTTCAGCAGGAAATGGTGTCAGCTAGTACATGAATGTGTTAGCACAACAAAAATTCAGATTCTTTTAAATAGCTTGCCGTGCAAATCCTTCAAAACAACTAGGGGTATACGTCAAGGCGATCCTATGTCGCCATACTTATGCTAAAGCTAAACAAGATAGGAAAATTCAAGGAAACAGGATATCTAAAAATGCACCACAAGTTACGCATCACTTGTTCGCAGATGACTGCTTGTTGTATGCAAAAGTTGATATTCATAACGCAAACAATCTTCTTGAAGTCATCAATAAATTTAGTGCAGTCCCAGGCCAGCCAATAAACTTCCAAAAATCAGTTGTATTCTTCTCAAAACATATACATCCGCACCATTGCATAATTTTATTGAGAAGACTCAAGATGAAGAAAATGGCTCTTGAACAAAGATATCTAGGCATACTTCTCTTCCTTAACAGGAAAAAAACAACCTCTTTCTCAAGCTTGATTGATACCATGAAAACAAGACTAACTCGGCAGAATGGTAATTTTATGAACCAAGTTAGAAGGTCTGTGATGGTAAGAAGCGTTCTCAACACAATGGCATCACATCATATGAGTGTATTCAAAATACCTGAGACAACAGTTAAGGAAATGGAGAAAGTCCAATGTAATTTCTGGCAGGGCAGAAAAGATGGAAAAGGAATCTGCTTACTCTCTTGGCCAGTGCTGAGAAAAGAAAAAACTTATTGAGGAATGGGTTTTCGTGATCTCTCTTGTTTTTACCAAGCATTGTTAGCCAAAACAACATGGAGGTTATGCAATCAGAAGGACCAACTTTGTGCTGATGCTTTGAAACAATGTTATTTTCCAAACAGTAATGCTCTTCATGCAAAAAAAGAAAGAAAGAAGAACTCCACTTAAGGTTAGTAGAGCATTTGTAATATGATGCCTTTTATTCGTGACTTCAGTTTTTGGGCTCTTGGAGATGGTAGCAAGATTCAAATTTGGACAAACAAATGGTTACCTGGTAACTCTTGTCCACCAATACCTGCAGTTTCAACTGAAATAACAAATAACTATATTTTGGTGTCGGATTTAACTGACAAAGATACTAGGGCTTGGAAAATAGCTATGGTGCAGCAACTCTTTACTCAAGATGATGCAAAAACTATACTCCTGATTCGTATACCTATAACAGATGAAGATAGGTTGGTGTGGACCCTCATAAGGAAAGGAAATTTTTCGGTCACATCTGCTTACCGGAAACTGATGGAAATCAAGCACAACAATGCAAATTTGTATGATGCAGCACTGCAAGATTTTGGAAAGCATTATGGAATCTAAACACGCTACCTAAGGTTAAACACTTCTTATGGAAGTGTGTTTGTGATATTGTTCCATCCAGTGAAAGACTAGCATGGGTAATGAACTACGGAGGAGAAACCTGTAAGATGTGCAATCATGGAGTAGAAACAACAAGATATCTACTATCAGAGTGCACCTTTTCAAGGGCAGTTTGGATAGCAGTACCAGGAGCAAGCCAGAGCATTAATCGACATGGAGATAGTGTGGCTGAATGGATAAAAAGCTGGTTCACAGATGTAATGATCATGTTGGTTGATGACTGTGTGGTGAAGGTGGCAAACACGGCTTGAGAAATACTATAATTGTGTTTTTCAGGATATCCGACCAAATCCAGTTGGAGTCATACATGGCATCCAACCACTAAATAACAACACGGGAAAGGCAATGAAGCTGAAGAAGCTTACAGCTGTGTCTAAACAGGAAAACCCAAAACACAAGATTCACTGGAAACCACCAGAAACTCCATTTTTCTCTTTTTATTATGATGCATCATATAAAGAGCTGCTCGAATTATAGGGGAATCAAACTGATGAGTCATACACTCAAGTTGTGGGAACCCGTCATCGACCGACGGTTACGCAGAGAAACAAACGTAATGTGGTGGTCACTCGAACAGAAGAATGTTTCGTCGAAGTACATAAACTTAATCAAGGATATGTATGAGGGCGCAGTTACCAGTGTCCGGACGAGCGGCGGATTCTCGAGCGATTTCTCGATCAAGATAGGGCTACACCAGGGATCAGCCTTGAGCCCCTATATTTTTTCCCTAGTGATAGATCGAGTTACGAGGGACATCCAGGGTGAGATCCCCTGGTGTATGCTCTTCGCAGACGATGTTGCGCTTATCAGAGAGTCGAAGAAAGAGGTAGAGGAAAAGCTAGAGTTATGGCGCCAGACTCTAGAATCAAAGGGCTTCAAACTTAGTAGGACCAAGACTGAGTATTTGAAGTGCGATTTCAATGACTCCGGGGCAAATGAGGGGGACATTCTGCTAGATGGACAACTGGTTCCAAGAAAAGACTTCTTTCGCTATCTGGGATCGATGATCCAAAGCGATGGAGGAATCGAGGAGGATTTTCGACATCGAGCTCAGACTGGCTGGGAGAAATGGCGTATGGCATCTGGCGTCCTCTGTGACCGCAAATTTTCGGTAAAGCTTAAAGGTAAATTTTACAAATCGGCGATTAGGCTTGCGATGTTGTATGGTGCGGAATGCTGGGCGACGAATAGTCGAGACATATTGAAGCTGCATGGTACCGAGATGCGGATGCTGAGGTGGGCATGCGGGCATACGAGGCATGATCGGATCAGAAATGAGTACGTACGTAAGAAACTTGTGGTAGCACCAATCGAGGAGATGCTCACCCAGCATTGGCTGCGCTGGTTTGGGCATCTCCAGCGAAGGCCGCCTGATGCACCAGTTCGAGTAGGTCGCATCAGGCGCTGAAGGAAGGATGAAACGCAGAGGCCTACCGAAGCTGACATGGGATGAGTCCGTAAAACGGGACATGAGCAAGCAAAACTTATCACTGGAGCAGGCGTTGGACAGACAGACATGGAGAGCGGCGATCCACGTGGTGGAAGAGGTAGGATTTCGGTACGTAGACTAACGACCCTTCTTCTCATGTTAATTTCTATGTCCCTCAATCAGCGAACACGTAAATGCAACCCTGCAGATTGTGAAGGGGGGGAAATCCCCTGTAGCTCTGCAGCTGGCAGGTTTGTGAAGGGGGAACCCTCGTAGCTTATGCAACCTGGGTAGGGTGAGTATATCCGCGTTAATTGTCGAGAATTCGTAATCCCATTAAAACGGTGATTACTTCTTCATCTGGTCCCAAAAACAAAAGCAAACGCGACGCGGGTAGCGTCAAGTATTTGTCTGCCGTAGTGCGGGTTGTGCAAGGCTCTGACAGGCCGGCAAAAAACTATGTTATACATTTGAGGTAATCTCTAGCCTACCCGGTACTTGCTACTGGAAAAAGGCTTTGGTTTTGGTTTGGCATCATATACAGAGCATAATAATATACACCATACTAGTATACGACTAATTATTCGCAATTTCGGAGGGGCTTATGAACAAAGGAAATGTATCTATACAAACAGATACATAAGCTTGGAGCTGGCTGAATGTGTTGGATTGCTGTTGGCCATAGAGTGGGCGGAAGAGATTGGAATGCCTTATGCGTGTTTTGAACTAGATGCTTTGAACTATATGCAACAAACGGTGGCTAATGCAGTCTATGATTTTGGATATCAAAATTAAGTTAAGCAATAATCCTCTTTGGTATTGCAAGTTTATAAGTAGAGATTGTAATAAGCCTGCAGACAAATTTGCTAGGCATGCTAGATCATTTGAAGTATCAAGAGTTTGGTCTTCACATCCACCAGATTTTGCAGCAAATGCAATTTTGGAGGATAATCTTATTGTAACTCAATCCCTTCAGTAATGAATTTTCTTTCGGCATCACAAAAAGAAAAAAGACAAACTATAAAGAGAAACATAATATTTACATTGGAGAACATAAAAATGAGCACATAATAAATCTCATAATAAGTCTTATTTTCATTTGGTTTTCCTAATTCGAATTGAAATCAAGATTAAGCATTCAGTAATTACCAGTTTCCGATTAATTTGATACAGAATGAGACCCAGAAGTTTCACCACGACCACCACTGGCGGAATTAGAAACAGACACTGATTTCTTTATCTTCTTTTGCTTCTCTTCTTCATATTCAAGATCATCAGTAGGTAATTCAAACCTACAAATAGGACAAGAATTCCTTGTACTTAACCAAGGAACAATACAATCACCATGATAACTATGCTCACAAGGTAATTTCTTTGCTTTTTCCCCAGCAGGCATTGATTCTTTACATACAGCACAAACTAGACCTTCTTCTTCTACTCCAATTACGACATCTTCTAATCCTAATACTGCTGATTTTGATGCTGGTGGTGCTCCTCTAATCACACTTCCTTCAGTTTCAGCTAAATTTTGCAATAAAGCTTCATATCCTGCTGCATCAACATAATCTTCTGGATTACCTATATATCCATCAGATGAATCTAACATTTCAACTCGTAATTCAACAGCGTTATCAACTAATCCCATCATAATTTCAGACCAATCAAGAATTCGATTCCTTCCACTTCCACTGCCTGTGCGCGAAGCAATATCTCTGATTCGCAGTCGAAGAATCTCACGACGTCTTCTGCGATCGTCTTCATCTTGATGAGGAGGCTCCTCATCATTAACGTTTTCGTTCTCATCTTCATCCTCTTCCTCTTCTTCTTCTTCTTCTTCCTCGTGTTCAAATTCATAATCAGATCTATCAAATTCCGTGTTACCAAATTCAATTTCGTCATCTCCTTCGTCATGTTCCCATCCATCAAGTTCGATACGAAGGAAATCATCCGATTCAGACGGATCTGCTACTGGATCTGTTGTTGTCGTCGTCGTGGTTGTTATTGGCGGTTGTTGTGGCGGTGAAAGAGATGGATAATCATCAACACGAGCAGCTTGAGCCATCAATCGAAGTACTTGAAGAAATTGATTACTGAAAGAAGAATCATGACTTCGATTTAAAGATCGAGGAGGAGTTGGTGGAGCTGCAGGAGCAGATGGGATTGAAACAACGAATCCGTTTTTACATTCAAAACAGATAATATCAGGAAGATCTGTTACGATTTCTACCGAGACTCGTTTATCACACTGATAACACCAGTATTCTAAAGATTCAGGATCTGTCGATGCTGAGTTTTGCGCCACCGCTGCTCTGGGTGGCGGTGGTGGTGGTGGTGAGGTTTCAGCCATGGTGATTCTGTGAAAGACCGAACAAGATATGGTAGAGAGAGAACATCGAAAGCTTCGTCTTCCACCTTTTATATCAACAGTCTCATGAGTCATCATCTGAATGAAATCGAAGTGTTTAATCACCGTTTATTTTTATGATCCAGCGGTTTAAAATTGCACTAGGATTTCAGTTTGATATCTTAGGCTTGTAGGAAGTTTACACGTCAAAGTAGTTTGTGGTGTACGTGGATGGTGAACTGAAAATAAACGAATCTGGTTCAGAACAATTGTGGTCCATGAGGATATTGAGTCAGATTGACTGGACTAAATGACTTTGGAATATAGATACGAGGGATTTGTTTATGTTTTATACATGGCTAGCCTTGTACATTTCCCCACCTTGGCTATTTCAGATTCTGAGTCGCTTGGACCATATAAATAATTAAATTTGTGCTGCATCTGGTCAACTTGTTACCTTTGGCAAGTGACAAGTCTAGCAGTGGCTTCAGCTCTGATATGAGCCAAATATGATATTTTCCACTGTGTTGAATATGACTCCCACAGTCCTATGCCTTAGTGTTTAGTGCGTGGCTATATCATCAGTTCATCACTCTTTCAGTTCTAAAAATATTTATTATTTTTATAATGAATAGATTGAATTCCCTTGACTACCCTTTCATTGAAAAGAGAGTGAAAAAAGTGTTTCTCATCCTACTGGTAAGACTCGGGTCTTCCGTCAGTATGCAAATCAGTTATTAAGTATATTGTCTATTGATCTACTCTTAGTCGTATCTAATCCGAGAAACAATGATAAACTAGATTATCATCAAAACCCATGATTTCATACTAATGCAAGATCAAGATGATTTAGAGAAATCCATAAAACCCATATGTATAGAAGTCAAAAGAAAAAACAAAACAAAAATCCCGTATTTGGATTTGTAAGTAAAATCAAGATGAAAAAAGATTACAGCAACATCATCAACGACAAACAACACTGGCACCAAAAAAAATCGAAAATCTTAATGGGTAATGAGATAAATTAATTTTTTTTCTTAATTGCAGAATTCGATCCATGAAGAAAGAGTAATTTGTCCCGAAAAATTATATGTAAACATAAAAATAATATCATTTGGAGAACTGGGAAAAAGAATTTTCATTCATGTACTTGTTTTTGAAGAGGAGAAAAAACAATAAAGAGATAAAGATTACAGATCGGGGAGCTAAACGTGGGAAAGAGAGAATGATTGAAGTAAAATATTAATATTTACAAGGGTAATTAAGGAATTTTTGTAACAATTAATTAAATTTATTTATTTTATCAATATTCTTATGAATATGAGTAAAACTGGGAAACCCAATACAAAAAGAACCTAATGATTACTCCTTAAGCTGTACCCGGGTATACAAGATAACATTTACCAAATAAAGAATCAGACTTACAAAGTATTGATTGTTTCCCTCCTGAAATCGCCACAAAAGGCAGGAAGGAGGCAAAGTGGTGGGATAGACAAGCTATTTAGTATGTATTTTTCTTATCCCATTGGGTTAATTCATGGCTAGCCACATTACAAGTGCGGTTAACAAATCGAAACATATCAATTGGAAATTAGGAATTAGGGCCCTGATATCTTGAAATAGGATATGCATTCCTAGGTCCCCAGGAAATTCTTCTCAATGACTTCTCCAATATTAGCTTCAATTATAATCCGATTCATCTTCAAAAATGATATTAAATACTTTACAGATAAGATGAAATCTAGTCTTTAACGATGGCACAGAAAGATTATCAATCAAGCAGGTCGCACTATTCAAAATCCATTTAGTGTAGAATGTTTTGGTTACTATCGGATGGTTTGTATTCATTTACCAGACTCTACATTGAAACAAATGGATGTAGTACAAAGACGATATTGGTCGAATAACACCATCCTAGAGGGCTTTGTTTAAAATTTTGGTCTTCTCTTTATTATGTTATATATATATATATATATATATATATAAAAGGTTTAATAATCTCATGGCTACTAATGAAGCGTTCCAAACTAAATTGGGGTGACGCATGGTTAACAATCCTAAAGCAATATGACCCAAATTTTTGGAAACAAAATATTTTCACAATTGTAATCCTCTTCGTAAAGTTTTCCTGACATCGAGCTTTTAAATTTGGCACAACAATCAGAGATGCTTACATTTGGTCAAAAAAGTTTATGTTTGGGAATATGGTGATGGTTCTCATGTTAGAGCTTTTACCTGGCAATTGAATTCACTGTACAAATGATACTTCTTCTCAAATTAAGGAATTCGCTATGTTAACACTAAGGTTAGTTTTTTTTATTGTTTTTTGTTCTCTTACCTAGGACATCAATGCTTTTCAACATTGTTTTTTCCTATCCATGTGAAAGTTATATATCTTATATTCTGTTAGAGCATTGCTCGATTAAAACCCACCAAGCGCTATTATGTCAAGTTTAGTTCCAAAACTCACCACTTGTTTAGAGTTAGGACATAAAAATGTTGCGACATGATCTAGTTACTCATTGAAGACCTGAAGACGTATTGAAGAGAAAATGAAGAGACCGTGTTTAGACATAACACTAATAGATAACTTGTTAGTATATAGTGTTGAACTGTCAACGTGAATCTGTGCTTAATAAGCATGTTAGAAAGCAATTTCTAGGATATGTATCTAAGCATTTTGAACTTAAAAATTACATTTCGACTTCGAATAAGATTCAGGACCGACCTCAGTTATATTCAGACTTGTTCATTACGTTTTCGTAATAGATCTCGAGATGTATACAAGTTGGAATAAGGAAAGTTCAAATATCAGAGAAATATTGAACAAGTATTTAACTCTAAAATTTTATTATTCATATTTACTCCTTTGATACTCAAGGCTAAGATCCTATTAATATTTTGATATTAAATTTCTTTATTATTATTGGAAATGACATTATGAAATATCTTTTGATTTTAAAAATTGGTAGATCTTGTTTTTAAACAACCCTTGGTCATAAAACTACAAATAGTGAAGTCTTGTATTCTTACAAACGCATCCCATAACACACCTGAGACAAGTGTGAGGTTATTTTCAATAATAAGTAGTCTGATATAATTTGGACAAAATCACAATTAACTGGTTTAAATACTTTTTTTTGGGGATCAAGAAGCTCTAATAGTACCGTCTGTTGGAAACTAAGATTGTTATTTAGTTTTCTTGTTATTGAACTAACACATAGTTATCTCCAATAGATTGTCTTGTTTATTTTGTGGTCCTTCTGTTATGTTATAAAGCCACTCAAGAACTTTAAGATTGGGCTATAACAGATTCAGTGATTCAAAATCTATAGATAAACCTATTTATTTGCTAACGTTAACAGACTTCATTATGTGCGACAAATCTATAAAGGAATCAAGTTGTTGTGCAGGTTGTTATTTTGAAAATTTTGATTTTAACTTGATTATCTGCTTAACTGGGAAATAACAAGTAGTTTATTTCGATGAACATAATTTTATGGATTAACAAGGTGTTTACTTCTATAAACATAATATTTGTAGAATCAAGTGGTTTATTGTTGTGGACATAAATATTGATTTCTTTAAGAGTTTAATTCCTGATTATAACTCGTTAATTCAAGTGTTTAACAAAAGATCTTTATCCTAAAAGATTCACAAATATATTGTTTGGATTGAATAAAGTTCATTATACAATTTTCTTGATTGTGTGGTTGATAATCATTAAGGAGATATATTAGATCTACTGTTATAAAAGAACATTTATATACTTAGGAAATGTAGTATTACAATGTTTATAAAGAATGGAAATAATGTTTATATCGCTAGAGGTTTCATAAATTTAGGAATACTATTGAAGTTGAGAAACTAGGGAATCACATGAGGTTGTATTGTAGGAAATAATGTAGCGGCTTAACTCACTAAGTATTCAAATTTGGACTAGGTCCCGAGACTTTTCTATAAGTTTGTAGTTTTCCTCGTTAAGAAAATTCTTGTGTGTGCTTTACTTTATTTCCGCATTATAATCGCCTTTACTATGATAAAGTTATTTTCACTTGTACATTGGCCACCTTGTCTATTTATTCTTTATAAGATCGAAAAATATTATACTAGGTGTGCCTACATAGGTTAAAAGCAAAAGAATTGTTGGTATACTCAGTACCCTAATCCTTTCATATTCATATTTCAGCTGGTTTTCATGATACATTTAGAGGGTCGACTCATACCACTAGTGAAGATTTTACTCATATTATCTCCTTCTCCACAAACTATGTGTAAGTATTGATTAAGTCTATTGCATTTTACAGGTCCCATATACGCGCCAAATGTTTTATACGATAATTTTTTATATTAAATTATTCTTGTTCTTCATAGACTTGCAAGGTACCTGTTGTTAAAGCATCACTCGGTCAACTCATAAGTTTTGTCATCTCAAGCTTATTGTCAATGTTAATGTACAAAACTATATCTTGATTTCTAGTCTACTAAATTAAAGTCTCGGAAGAGGATTAATAACATGATAGTTGAGTATCGGATATCACCAAATAACCTTGAAGATTGAAGACTGAAGGACAAACGAAGACATTTGCAAGAACTTCATCAACAAAGAGGTATATGAAGACCGTGACTTATCATATTTACTAATTGCATCTACCATTTCATCTTATGAGACTATGTCTTATGATTTAAGTAGATTTATTATCGCATAGAGGAAATTTCGGGATCAAGCGTGTCTTGTTTAAACTCTCGAAATAATGGATGTTCATAGATATTTAGCAATCTTTGTTAGAACAATCTATTATTCACAAACTATTTTTGTTTAAATTTATCTTTGGAAAATTGCCCAAGCAAACAGTGCATGAACTGTCTACGGCTATTGGGAATGCTTCTGGTTTGAATACGAGAACAAATACACGAATTACTTAGAGGTACTCATACCCAGTATGCATACCAAGTCATTCTGATTTTCGCGAACTGCATATGGTATCCATATCCAGTATGCATACCCTTTTGATCTAAGTTCGGGAATTATTGAAGGTACACGTACTGTGTATGTATACCCTTCTTATCTGACTTCGCGAATTCCCAAGAGTACGCATACTCGGTATACATACATTTTGGATCTGATTTCGCAACTGCCAAGGGTACGTATACTCGGTATGCATACATGGTCGGTCTGACCTCTAGTTCCGGAGCTTAAGTGTAGAGGAAAAAGAACATGAAATGCATAAACATACTCGTTGTGCATACCTTGACCTAGCTAGCTACTTCACTTTTGATATATCTCCCATATATATTTCTAAGACAACTTTATTCATTTTTGATAATCTTTTTACCTGATAGTTCTCGTAACCGGATCTTATTCTACTGGTTACTGAAGTTTCAAAACTTTAAATCAGGAACAAGATAAATAGAAATTACAAAGATCTTGTGATTCCAAAAGAAATATATCTAAACTCTTATTTGATTTGTTTGGATTTCTCCTATGATGTGGTAGTGATCTAGGCTTCTCTTTGACAAGAATGTAAGTGTTACGGATCCATGAGGTTTAATGGACTTGTTTATTGCAAACAGATTTCCAAACCTTGATTTAAACATATCGAAAGGGAAATCAAAAGGCTTATCTGTTAGAGGCAGATAAGTACCAAAAACCTTCACTTAGGTTGAAGCAACTCTTAGGTTGTAAAGGACGTAAGCTAAGGGAATCAAGTGCGTAAAACCATGTTGTATTCATATATGTATAGGAGCACGAATGAAAATGAATTGTTTGGAGAGTTAACTCGGTCTCAACTATAGTCCGGTCCGAAGTCGAATAGTAGGTTAGTGTTTGTATCGATTTAATACAATGTTGTGTTCAAAGCTGGACGAGGTCCCGGAGTTTTCTGCCAGTGTAGTTTTCCTCATTAACAAAATTCTGGTGTCTTGTGTTTTTTCCCTTTTTTGCATTATATTGTTCATTTTTATAATAAGAATATCCTAAGTAGTATGTAATCGATCTCCATAGTTTACGCCTTTATTGATTAAAATCACAAAAGAATCGTTCTTGTTGAATTCATGTCTTAAAATATAGATTAAAAGTCTCATACTTGTTAGAATTCGGATCTTGTACAATTCAAATACATACTAGATTGATCTTGGATATTGATTTTTGAGATCGTCCAAGATCTCTTCTACACAATCAGGTACACGTACCTTTAGTCTATACATATTGATTGTGGAAGAGAATGAGAGAAACTCTATATACATACAATCTTCTTCATGGGTCTTTACTGTTGGCCTACTTGTAATTGTGGTTTTGTCCATACAGGTTGTCGAACGAAAAAGTTGGTGATGTATTTGATACCTTCTCATTTTTAGTTGGTATCCGAGAAGGTAAACACGGTTAGACATAATATATATGTGTGTGTGTGTGTGTGTGTGTGTGTTTATAACAATCTAAACATGTGATAAATGGGTCAAAGCATGATTTTTAATTTTCCAAGAAAAGAATCATTGTACATATTTCCCAGAATCAAGAACACCTCTGGAAAAGTATTTTGTCTCTCTCGAAATTCAGCCATCATAGAAATCCAACAGTGTGTTTCCTCAGGCTCTCTTAGAAGGCAGTTTTACAACAAGTTCATTAGCTTTGTTGATGAACTTGGCTCAAGATCCGTGAGTGTAATTTTTTATTCCTGCTTCAAAAAAGGTCTTTTACTTATTCTGTTGTTATGGACATAATAGTCTTCTTGATGAGTTACTTCAATCGAAAGAACGAAGTAATGATATTCTCAACAAAATACTAGAGGGAAATCTTGAAATAAAAAAACTTTTGAGAATGAAACTCAACGACTCAAGATTTTTTTTTTTCCAAGCACTTTCAAAGATCAAAGAGATTGAAAAAGATATCTCAAATAAAAACTACTTAGTGGTCAAGTAAAAATTCTTCCTCATATCCTCCCACATGCCTTGTGGGGAAATAGATCTTCAGAATACCCTGTCTACTAATAAGAAGGAAGACCCAAAACATATCGTTTAACCAGTTCCTTATCTCGCTAGATCTCATAAAACCGGCTACCGGAATAGTAAGAAAGGTCATACACAGAAACAGTGCAATAAGCAATCTCAAAAGAAATGTCTACATATGGAAATTTCCTTCCATACCTCCAGAAATACTAGAGAGTCATATCACTATTGGACAGAGGGACATTCCTCCAAGGATTGTTTCTCATGACTTGAAAATTTGAGAGTTACTGATTTACAAAAATATTTGCATCAGATTCTCAAAGGTGTTGCCATTCTCAAGTCTAGTGAGACAACGAGGAATGTTTTCAAAGAACAAACCGAATCTTTAAAGATAGCCTCTTTAGTGATTCATCATCACGACTGCACTATCTCACACTAAACATAAATTCTAATGAAACTATTGATAAAATAGACAAAAGAATTTCTAGATATAGATTTCTCATCAACAGGTTGAAACGTGGCATCAGAAAGGCGAAAAAAAGGTGACTATTTCAGGTAAGAGAAATCTTATAAAATGGTTGGAAGTGTAATGCCTAATTAGGGTCTGGGTCGTAGAACATGCAGTTGATATGTTAAGGTTGTGGACTGACTTTGACAGTTCAATTTGTTTACCAATATGCCCTTATGAAAAAGCTAGGTAACACCATAACCTAATACAGTTAAAACTTAACCCCATAATTGTAAAATATCTAACAGACAATGGCGATTAAATTTCGTTAAGGGATCGTAAGATTTCGATTTTGAGAACAACATCATCCGCTCTTAAGAATTTTCCACCCTTCAATTCTCTTAACAATTTTGATTTTCTTTGAAAAAAATCACATACATTTCTGTTAAGATCAGGTACATTACATAATCTAAGTATTTTCCACCATTAATACTTTTTTACATCTCTGTTTCAGTTATTGTACATCGAAAAAATGTGATAAAGCTAGTAAATTATATATTCCATGTATATCAATTTCTTGGTCTATGCATCTTAATGAATAAAGAAACTGAATCCAAGAATTGGAGTTACTTGCACAGAATTATAATGCTTACTTGATCGGTCTAAGATTTTCTCAAAAATTTAATATTTGAATACTGCAATAATAATTATAATTTTACTTAATATGCGTTTCTTGATATGTATTCAATTAAAAATATATATAATGGAACTAGAGTTGAAAAATTACCAATACAATACAATTAAGTTAGCAAAGATTCTAAGTCCACTAGAAATGAATAGTAACATCTTTGAACAAGGTTTTATCGAATATTATTGAAATCTAATCAAATCCGATTGATTTAAATTAAACATGGTTTTTCAAAAGTTAAAAAGATGGTTAATTTCAGGTTTCAGGCTGTATAAGCACATACTCGTTAATTACATTTTTGAAGATTATGAAAGTTTCGTACAATTCATATATGCAAGTAGGGTGTTTGGCTTACTTAGATATGATATTGGCCTTGTTCATGTTGTCTGTGTAGAATAGAGCTGCCGTGAATTTATATGGGAAAGATAAATCCAATGATAATATAGGGGCGAACAAAAAACCCTTATGCCATATTCAAATAGTAAACATTAGTACGCTGGTGGTTAAGGTGTTTGGAAACATATGAAAAGTCAATTGACGGGCATCTAACGGTCTTTGGTTTGTTTATGATCCTAAAACATCAACTGCATGTTCTACGACCGAGACCCTAATCACACATTGAACTTACGGCGCTTTGACAAAATATTTCTTCAGGTAAAATCCTTCCACGGAGTCCAATAGAATTTAAGGTTTATATAGTAAAATTCAAACAAAAATCTAAGGCAAAAGATCTCGAGATCTATGTCTAGAAGAAGTATGATCATCACAACACAACCTGAATGTGTTGTTTTGTGCATCCTTCTTCTTAACAAATGGGAGGACCGCACAATAAATACATGGTATATTTCGTCTTCCTTGTAGTGATATGCTGTGTAGTTAAATGATAAATATTTATTAGAAGAATGTATTTAGCCAATGTCATGACATTTAAGGAAGACAACAATTGTCAACTCTAATTGTTGGTCATTGCTCCAAGAAGATGTGTCCATTGCACAATCGGTTTCGTGACCACCTGTGTATGTTGGTTAAATGATTAAATCCCTGTGACTATCATTATTAATTTTTTTACAATTTTAATCATAGCTCACTATTGACTTGCTGTCACCATATCGCTAACGTGAATCCAAAATGATTCGATGTGGGTATCAACACATCTTACGCTCTCTGTAAAACTTCTCCCTGCCTATGTGACTTCTAAGTAAGAGATGAGAACATGATCCATGAGAATTTTTACATGACAAGCTAAGAAACCTATATGCTGAGATAAATCTATCTTATCAGATATTTGAAATTAATATGTCCAAACGAGAAATATCTCCAGATGACTTCTAGAATACTCTACCTGTCAGAAGCATCATAAGTATTGAATCTTGGCCTTAGTTATAAATTGAGTTCTTGTGCCTACTCTCTTAATTACGGAAAGTTTCTCAACCCAATAGGCCTTTTGTTCCTAGCCAAAGTCATTGACTATTCTTATCTTGGAAGGTTTCAGACCCAATGTAGGGAATCCTTTTAGAACTCTTATTTGTGTTAGTGCTTGATGTTGGCAAGGATTCCTATACTTCATGTTTCTATGTATTTAGAAACTATAAATATACACTTCTGCTATTTCTTATCATATGAAATAACGAGAGTACAAAGTACACCACAATCTTTTCGATATCCACCTATATAAGACACAACTTGTGTAATCTAATTCATACAAATACTGTCAAAAAGATTACTTTTCAATAAGGTAACACTTGGCATATAAAATAGGTATTGAGACCAAACCTAACTATTAGGATCAAACCCAAGTGTTGGATTAACTTACTAGTGCATTTACTTTGTTATACCTAAAACAATAATTATAATACGGAAAGTAAAGTAAAATCGCACACAAATTTTGTTAACGAGGAAACTGCAAATGCAGAAAAATCCCTGGACTTAGTCCAGTTTTAAATACTCTCAGAATTAAGCCGTTATACAAAGATTACTACCAACTTCGTATAGTTGAGACCAAGTAAACTAATTCCAAGTTATTTAGTTCCTTCAGTATCCCTGCGACTGCAACCAATTTGGTCTAGCACGTGAATCTTAAGATAGAGTCCACTCTCTTAGGTCACATCACCCTCTGTGAAGACTTCTAGCACTCAATTCCTTTGGATTCCGAAACAGTAAATGACTAATCTATTTCAGTAACCGCTCTATCGATATCCCAGATCAACAAGTTAATCAGAGATAAATTGAGTTTCAAAGGCTCTTCCGTTCAATCAATATAAACTCCTTTTTATCGATTAAATCAACTAAAATATAAAGACTATCAGAGATAATCAATCTTAGTTCGTAGTCTATCAAAGTAGATCTCAAAAAAAATAATCAAGAGATAGATCACTAATCTATACAACAAGTTATAAGATGTCTATCAAGATAAACAAGCTTGTCGGATCCAAGTTAATCAAGTCTGCAGAAAGTATAATCACAAAGATCAGAATACCAATAAAAAATCTTCTAGTTTTCGAATCTTCTGTCTTCAAAGTACTCGCACAAACAACTTGATTCCCTTATGATCAATCACACACATAACTAAATCTGTTAACAATGGATGATCACAAGTCCTATCTTTAGATCTTCAATCAATTAAGATCAGATCTGAAATCGTCAATTATTAGTTCAAGTGACCTTATATCAGAAGATAAGGATCACGAAATAAACAAACAAGGTGATATCAAGGTTCAACGACACCATTAGTCAATCAAATCAATAGTCAAAAACTAAAATAACAATAAGATTCTAGCTTCCCATTAATGATACTACTAATGCTTTTTTGATCACTCAGAAGACTTTAAAAGAAGCGCACATAAGAGATTTCACTTAATTAGGATATTCTCCTCTCGAATGAGTATTACAAGAATACTCCAATGGGCTTCCTACACAAATGGTTAGTTCAGTGTGTCCAAGGGATAAGTTTGTAAGAATAACAAACTTCACTATTTGTAATGGCCAAGGTAGTTTGAACACCAAAGAATTACCAAAAGATATGCAATAAATACCAATTTTCGGTTTTGTAAAAATTCCAACTGTTGTCTAACTAATATACTGAAATCTCTCATGCGGATGACAACCAAATATTAGCTAATATAATATCCAGAGATATGCATAACTTACTAGGAATTTAAAGACATATAAATTCCGTATACCAAATAAGATATTATGGAATATTTCGGTCTGGGATCTCACATTGAGTATCAAGGAAAATACTTGAACGTACATGTTCAAGAATATTATATCAACATTAATGAACTTTCCATGTTGACAAACACATATTGTGATATCTATGCAAACCGTAAAGTAATAGATAATTAGGAAATACATTTTTAATTGGTTAACTCAATAGGGGTCGGTCCTACAATGGATCCCCATGTAGAGATCGATCCTGCTATAGATCCCTGGGTAGGAATCGGTCCCGTTATAGATCTCTGGGACCTGTCCTTGTATAGATCCCTGTTTAAGGGATTAGTCCTAGTATAGATAATTTGATTCCTTTCAACTACACCACAAGTTTCGCAAGTCTACTTCCTTAAAATCATGTAGTTAAACATATTTTTCAAGGTACAGAATCAACCCAAACTTCAATACACTAAAGTACTAACGAATTACCAAATAGTGTTATGTCGATTTTAGGAAGTTCAAAAGATAAATGTTATACTTCGTAATCCAATATACCAAAGTTGTACAAAACAACTAATATATACTTCCTTGACACTTTGATCATACTAGAATGATCGAGTCATTAATACTAGGGATATATAAATATACTTCGTATGTTATATTTTTAATCTAAATGACTTGAAAGAAAAGTAGATAAAAATGAAAACTAGTCAAGTCTGTATTACTAAACTCGAACAGATTGATGATTTGTACGTTGATTCCAATACATCTTCAGTTTCTTTCGAGTAATGCGAGCTTGTCTCAATATTTCTAATGTTCCAAGTATAACCTAATGAAGTTGTCTCTAGTAATCTAATCAAGCAACTTCGAGTTTTGGAGCTAAAATATGACAACCAAACTTGACATACCAACGCTTGGTACGGTGGGTTTAACCAAGCAAGATCTAACATCATACAAATAATTGTGTGTGCAAGACTGTCTTCTGAAACTTCATAAGACGTGGATACTCCATGTATCATCAATTGCACAAAGGAAGAAAGAAAAGAGAAATAATAAATTGTTGATACTGATGATGTTATTGAGTTTTGTCAATATACATCACCATATCATGTTATTTTACTTATAAACATGAAAAAGCAAAGTCTAGTATTCAGATGTCATCTGAATTTGTTGGTAATCTTATGAGAGATTTTGAAGTAGAGTTTGATCAACCGGTTGCTGTATAAAAAGGATAAAAAAAACTTTTGAAATCGGAACTGAGACATGCTTTTGAAGATCTTGCTTATGTGAAATCTCTGGTCGTTATCTATATTAACTAATGTGAAGAACGTCTTTACATTATTTCGAGCTTAATCCTTGTAAGGCTTTATTTTAATTGTTTTAAGGAGGAAAACTAGTTTTTGAAGTAGATTATTAATGTTTTTTTGTTACATTAACTACTTCAGATTTATCATGTATCAATTATTGAAGTCAATTTAGTTAAATTTTATATTGATGATGATTGCAATACCTAATCTTATCGATTATCTTTGTGTATTGCTTATTTTGTGAGATTCATCTTTTTCTATCACATTTCTGGTGACTAAAACGAATATCTCTGTCTCATATGTTCTCATAGGTTAAACTCTTAACTCTTTTTGTTCGTAACTTGCTAAAGGAGGAGTAAACTATTTTAAGAATTGCAATACTGATCTTTCCACGATTACACTTTGTGAATATACTGTAGGGATTCCATAAGATGATCTTAGCCAACGTTTTATCTCTCTCGATCCGTAACTGGCAGGGAAAAAAATTGAGACTTTAATCTCTACGCCCGTACATGGATAGGGAAGAATTAATTGTTATGTGATATTGCAGCATGCCATTGGTCTACATCCACATGTTGTTGAACCATACATCGGATTGATCCTAAATTTAGGCAGATTAGTTTGTTAGCCATGCGTACAACACTTAAATAGGTAAATTATGCTCTTTGTTCATAATAAGCCTAGAGAATAATAGAGAAAAATATTTTAGGATACAAATTTACTCGTATGTTTGTTAATGTCCAAAATAAACAAGAGTAACATTAAGCCTAAAAACTGAGCTCAAAAGTACTTTAAGCTTTACTAAACATGCTGAATAAAGGTACATCGAGGGAAGCCATCCGTTTTGGCAACAAAAGGAACTGGTCAGGTTAGGGCCTTGTGCATCGCACATGTCGCCCTGCTTCTGTGCCGGCCCCGGTTGCAAGTTGTCAGGGGTTAGAACTCATTGAGGTCGCCATTAAGGAAACTCCTATGGTATGGATGAATATACATCCATATCTCAAGGATATAATCCATATAAATAGGGATGATCAAAATCTTGTGAATATTTTTTCCACTATGGAAAATCTAGATAGATATCCACAAATTTGGACCCACATTATCTTTTTTATTTTAGATATATTAAAAACAGTAAAAAGATTATCATCTGGTCAAAATATAACCATATTTTTTTCTTCAAATAATAATAAGAAAAAATTAAAGGGATATTTTATAAAGTACCCCTATTTGAAAATGTAAACAACTAAAGTACCCCCGTTTTTTACAAATTTTATAAAGTACCTTTTTTTTTACCGTTTTTTTCATGTAATAATTTTCATCCAGTTAAATGCTAGGTATCAGTTATCTCACCTATTGAAAGTCCTATTAACCCCTGAACACATCTCCTTGATAGGGAGGGTAAATGATTCAACGATCCTGAAAGCGGGTGTAACGATCCTGAACCAGGCTCAACGAATCTGAAAGTGGTGTAACGACCTTGAACCGATCTTGACTAACCTGAAAAATGTTGTAGAAGATCGATTCTCCACCAACCAAAAACCCAAACACTTGGGAATGATGAACCCTTTTAGGGTATGATGTAACGAACATGAAAATGATGACACGAGCCTGAACCGAGCTCGACGAACCGGAAAAATGATGTAGAAGGTCAACGTGTCAGCATGTAAAGGGTAAATAACTAAACTTTAAAAAAGTAAACTAGTGTTGACTAACTAGGATGGAAAATTAAACTGCGGGAGGCACTTTAGAAAATTTGTAAATATTAGGGGTATTAAAAAAACGGGGTACTTTATAAATTATCTCAACATAAAATTTGTTTTATCCGGTCATTGAGTAACCGGACAAAGAAAAGAAAAAAAACATATCTGGACACTTAATGTCCGAATTGGGTATCCGGTCATCCTATGACCGGATGGACTCTCCATTGCTACCTCCACATATTTGAGGGTTCCTCTTAACTTCACAAATATATGGATGTTAAGATCGTCCATAATAGCACTTTTTGGTCCATAAGATGTGAATCATCACAAAGATAGGGATGATTTTTTGCTCCATAAAAATTGCCCTTATATGCTTGACATGGGACATAACTAATTACAAACCGATGAGATTGTCTTTACACTGAACATAAAAAAATCTATGATCCTAAAACCTCTTATGAGTTCATTTTACGCTTTTAACTTTGACCAGAAGAGAATTGAAATCTATATTTGGCATTTTCGTTTGTAGCATGTGATTTTAGATCTATAAATGTGCTCTTCTAAATGCAAACATGAGAATCACTAACGAACCCATCAAGGGGCTAAAGGGGGCTACAGCCTGGGTGGGATTTGTGGAAATTTAATTTTATGTATGCGTAATCTGAATGTTTAAAGAGTTTATCCCACTTATAACTTAACCTGTGTACAAATTAGTTAAGAAATTATAAGAACTTACTAAAGTTTAGTTGTAATTTGATAGACGCATTTATGTGTCTATTTTCATCTCTATTGTATATATTATTAGTACCCATTTTTGTACTTATTATGGTGTTTTATGTCTTTGTAGGTATTTTTAGAGAAATAAGCTCTTGCGACGAAATTGGCTCGTAAAGTGGTGTTTTACACCCCAGGATAGAGTACTAAAGGCACCTCAGAAATACACCGGAAGCACCCAAGAAATACACCGGAAGCACCCAAGAAATACACCGGAAGAATCCCGAAAAAGGGTTGGAAAAACCCCAGAAAAGTGTTAAAGGCACCCACCAAAATTACTAAAGGCACCCTAAAAATGGATAAGGGCACCCCCAAGGCAGCCGAGCTGCTAAAGGCAC